>JAQIWI010000018.1:0-150726 GCA_034698825.1 Deuterosminthurus bicinctus
ATCCAATGTCACGCAAGTTACCCACCCCCTACCTCCCGTGCTTAAGGGGTGGGGAGACTTTTGTTCATGGTTAGGGACTTAGGTCACAATAAGCTACCAAAAATAACAATCTGACGTGTTTTTGTATGTTTGAATATTTTCCAGGTTGATCAATAAAATACAGTCTCATATACTGTGTAAGCATTGAAGGGGTTTGAGATTAGAGTTCGTCTATGTGCTTGCATCTAATGTGTTTAGTCATTGGAGTTGGAAGCGGTACAATGGCATATTCATTTCTGTATAGAATGACATCCGCGCATTATAGAAGGAGCAGAGGTATAAGATTTGACTCAAGTGGCCTGAGTACGCCTGCATGATCTATGACATCATTTAAGTATACACAAAGAGGGCGGCGGATGTATAGGAAAAGAATTTAAGCCACTTCCAATGTCTATCTTTCACACTGCTTGCTTATTATTCTGAAAGCTAGAATCCCATACAGTGTGTCAGCTGAAAATCGAATGGGATGAGAGAAAAATTCCAAGCAAGTCCTTGGCTCCGCACCATTTTCCAACAGCTATACATTTTCTACTCACTGCACGCTCATCTGGTATGCATGTGTGCCGGCGTATAGACTACCGCACACCAAACTTCTTGTCTCATAGCAGCAGCACAGGCCTCCGGCCGGCATAACGAGTACAAAGGCATTGCACGACTGTCAAGCTCTACACACACACACACACGCACACACAGTTACTGGGATAAAGATAAGTTTGCAATGACTACAGACCGATCAGAGTACAGATCCTTCTTCTACTATCCTGTCCTATTATGCTCCTTTCTGCCTCTTCCATGGATTACCCTTTGTCTTCTTACATTTTATCCACTTTTGTAATCTTAAACGCTCATGGAAAAGCCACACATTGCTCTGGCGTCAAATCAAACATTCAGTGTATCTTCTTTATATTCCTCGTTCATTTTACTTGCCTGTACATACTCGCAATACTGCCATTTCAAATGTAAGGACCTACGGATGAATGCTCTCCAGCCAATTAAAGCTCCAATCAGAGTAATCCTGATCAAGTCACATGTAATTTTATAGCTAAAAGTGATTCAGATGCAATGGATGATGAGAAGAGTGAGGGGAAAACATCCGTCAGAAGACCTATTGGCTTCCTCACAATTCCTACCAGTCAGTAGAGGGGATGAGATTTGTGTACCAGGAAGAGGGAAGAGAAAGGGGAACCACGTAGTTTGTATTTCCTGACTCTCTCTATCCATCCTTCTCCATAGTTGTTCTCTTGACTCTGTCCTGACAGTAATCCTCGGGATTTTAGAGTATATTTACGTTCCATGAGACGTGCAAATAATCTTTTATTTTGGTCACGTCAAACTTTGAAGATGTCTCAGGAGGAGTTCGTTTTTGTGTGAGGAAAGCGGGAGAGAGAAAGGAAAGCGTGTGTGCCTGTGCGGAGGCAGAAATAGAGAGACTGAGCTGGTTGGAGTGTGCAGGGAAAAATCCATTTGGTTTTGAACTCAGCAGGCTCAGAGTTGTTGACTGGGGATCTGGCGGTAGCTATAGGAATAGTTGTGGCGGTGGTGGTGAGAGGCGCGTCGGATGAGTATAAGGAAAAATGCTATTAAGGAAACAGGAACTAGTCTATGCAGGGGGAAGATTGGAGCGATTTCCCTTATATGTAATATTATGCTTTCTCCACTGTCTTAAGACGTTCCCATGTAATGTGAGGAAATCAGAGCAAGTAGTCTTTTCCTCATCTATGCTCCGTTTTCAGCTCTTTCTGTAGCTCATGGAATTTTCTTTAGTACTTTCTCCTGCCATGTGAAGACGGTTACTACAGCTCGCTTTCTCCAAGACTGCTTTTTCTCTGTTCGGCAGAAGGAATAAGGGAAAAGTAATTTGTTCAATTCCAACAACTTGTGTACAGTCTGTTTTTTTCAACACACCAGCCATGCCTTGACGCCTAGTTTATCCTGAGGAGCATTTCTCAATGGCTTCTTTCTGCTTGTCGCTTGAGCCAACTGTTCATTTGTTTCCGATCGGAATTCAAGCAAGTAATTTGAATCGTTGGGATAAGCTTGCTGTATCCATACTTAATGTTCATACGTTTCGAATACATAGTTTTGTGGCTTGATTGGATCCTACATATATAGAGAAGTGGGCTCATAAAAATTCATAAAAAGATGAGTTTGGGATGTCGAGGGAAAGATGACTACTATTATGAGAGTTTTACTTTCTCCAGCGCTCGCTCCAAGGTTCGAACTGAAAGCGCATGCGAGGATTCGGATAAAATTTTCCATAGGAATCAAATGGAGGAATAAGACAAAGGACTTTGAAGGAAAAAATTTATCGTGGAACTGGCTCATGGCGAGGCTTAACTTTTGAGCATTATTGGCACAGCTCTGTGGAATGATGATGGTAGTGTGTGTTTCACGCCATGGAAAGTAGGCTCGGAGTGTGCAGAGCTCCAGCTCGTAAGTGTAATGCCACTTGAAAACCACCAAGACTCTATGTGGAGTGGATAAGATCAAAGATGGAATTTTACTCGTCAGAATTGGATTGCAAATACACGTGCAGTATAGTGCGAAGCGGTGAACGCAAGGTCGAGTTTGAGGCGAAGGTGAGCATATGAGCATTGAAAAGAGGAACTTGGAAGCAAGTTATTTGTTGTTTTCGACTGTTGAAGGTGTGGAAGAGAAAGTGGGGTGAAAGCCGGACATAGTGTTCTTTTCAACTCCCGCCCTCTCAAACCCATCGATATCCACATCAGCTCTCATTCTCATGTTGGACATACTGCACTTGCATGTAGATATTATGGGATGCCTTGGTAAAATTCTGCTACATAGCCCCACACTGCAGATCCAATGATAGCATGTGTGTTATGTGGGTGTGTAAACGGTGAATCGTTTGATCTCTCGCACTTTCTCTCCGCACACCTTGGTTCGACTACTTTAGGGTATCTGGGACGAATTTAACTTGAACTTTTACTTGGCTTTCTCCTCCTTTTTCCCTCCGCACTTTTTCCTTACTGCTTGTTGATTTACATGGAGACGAGGATCCGATTCACACAAAGTATTCTACACATGATCTTGGCAAAAAAAGCTTTCACTCACTTTCGCCTTCTCCTGTCCGTCAATACAAGCTCTCTACTTCTACATGCCCTTTCCATGTTGAAAGCGCGAGTTACACTCGCTAGTTGAATTCATCACCCTGATCGTCTGCTGCGTTACCGTGAAGGCTTACAAACGCTCTGTTGGGTCTCACGCAAAATTCTGTCACTAGAAGTTTTCTCTTGGTGCTTTCCGCCTCGTGTCAGATAACAGGGGGCATTAATGCTGAAACGAGTGTGAAATTCCTTCGTGTTGCCATCATGCCATCTACTTCTCACGCGCTATCCTTTATGTTCCACATGTTCCTGTCCGAGTTAGTTCAAGTGGGATTGAGAATGGGAAAGCGATATGGAATCAACTACCATAGCTGCCTGAATGAATCAGTGCAGCGAGGGAGAATGTGATACCATGACATAAGAGTGAGGAATCGGATGGCGCTTTACGCTCACATGTGCAGGTGCACAAGCCATATGACAGTCATTTGATCGACGAGATGACAAAGAATATATGTATAAATATTTGAAATGGGCTTATGGACTGAGTGAGTGCACAGAAACCAGAGTGGCCTTCCAAGGGTCAAGAGAATTGAAATAACGTAGAATGAGGTAATGTTCGTTGGGCCGGGTATGTCCTCGTACTTGCCTTCATGCTTTGCTCCGCTTCCCTTGTTATTAGACGATATGATTGTGTGGAATAAGCCAGGTGTTTTCATTCCCTCACGTGAGCTATCATAATGCTGAGGAGAGGGAACAAAGGGAGCATGTGTGTGGATAGGTAAACTAGGAGCGAAAGTTATACTGATAGCAAAACCACAAGACAAATCTGAGTTGGATAGTTGGGAGAAGCTCCTTCTAGTTCTTTTGTTATGGTTATTATCATGTTGGCTTCATTGTGTGTGGGCACACACGCACGCTCAAAGTTCCCACATATAGCTAGCCCATAACATACGCACCTACATGGTCTCTCTTACACACACCAGCACACACACCCCAATTGTACACAATGGAAAACAAACAGCAGACATGCATGCAGACTCACCACAAAATTCATTTCTCTCTCCATGTCCCTCGACTAGATTTAAATTTTTCCCCTCAAAATCTGATTTACTATGAATTTTTTATGAGCGTGAAAATGAGGGCCTAAGTAGAGGCAGCACTGCGGAGCGGGTGCCTTTGTCCCCTTTGGAATATTGTAGGCACACAGTGAGAGAAGACAGAGAGAGAGAGAGCTTTTCTGGAAGCGTGTCAAAGACAAATTTACAGCTTGTCACAAACTCTGCTATGGTTCACTGACTCGACTGAATCAAAAGGTGTGTGCTGAATAGAGTCTTAAATAAATTAAGGCAAATGTACACGCCGTCACTTGTCACTGTGTGCACATGCACATTCAAACCAATAATGCTATTGTTATCATCTGAAAAACATACATAGAGAATGACTAAGCTCTCCTTAATCTCGGTTGTACCTTGTATATGCTCCCAAGTTGTTGCTCCATACACAAAAGGACCCGTTATCGTGCATGTGTTTTGAGTTTCTAATTGCAGCCATCTTTCATGGGCTCGCATTAGCACACATGCATATATATAGGGATTGAAAATATATTACCAACAAAGCATGTCACATTGAATTGCATTTTACAGAATACAAAGGGAACGGACTGATGTAATAAAAAGCAATGGAGCCTTTATAGCTGCCGTGCGCGGATTAAACGGAGCTGTGACCTTAATGGGCAGGCCTATCCGAATAGTCGTGCGTGTTTGTTTGTGTAAGCGCTGAAAAAATATTCTCCATTGAAAGACATTACACAGTCGCACCTGTGGGGTTGACCTGAGTTGAATTATTACTCAACGGTCTTAAAAAAGGTGCTACGAAATTGTTTCTAGATTCATATGCATTTAACATGGAATACAGTGGGGACCAATGGCAATTTTATAATTGTTCACACAGAACATTTGTAAACAGACGGTGGGGAAGAGACAGGAGAGCTGGAAAATCTAGCTATGCGTAATAAAGTAAATGGGATCCGGAGTGATAAATAAAGACACCGCTTGACATGGTTTCTTTTAAAAAATCCCCGGGTGTAATTTCAATAATTTATGTTCGAGCGGAGTTGAATGGGAAAAGCGACGGGAAGGGAAGCACCTGTGAATTTATGCTGCATTAAATTAGCCAAGGAAATTGCAACTAGTTTTCTTTATGGCTTTATCCTCACACACACACCCTCACACAAGGTTTGTTCTTCAATGATGATCGTGTTGTGCGAGTGGGTGTCCCCTCCAGACCCCTCCATTCTTCATATCACCTTATTTTATCAATGTCTGAAATATTAAGTTTTCTCAGTATGAACCAAACCGCAAGTCATGCATACTTGAATTTCCAATACACCTGCTACTATAAATTTCACTTTGCACAAGAAGTATGAGCTTTAAGCATTACTTGTTCATTTCTTTAATGGCAGTCCCATAACAGTCGAAGGTGAAAGAAAGAATGTGTCTGTGTGTTTGTGTGTACCTCCCTATTCATGCACCAAGTAATTCTTTATTCCACAAGGATTGAAATAGCCAGATGAATATAGTTTGGTCCTATCATCACCTACTATATGGCTCATTTAAAAGGTCAAATGTAAGAAAGTTACTCCCCATTCAATGTAAGAAGAAGAATGAAGGCAGCGACCCGAACATGCCTTTTGCATGTAACCTTTGCTCAGCTCCTTTTTTTCCTTTTCTTTCGCACACATATACGCGTAGACATTTTCCCAGTGTAAGAGTCATTTGGCCAAGAGAGATTCAATTGAAGCCTTTTCCTCTGCGTTTGTGGAGGCGTATGCTTCGGTCAAGCCGGAGGATTTATGCGAATCTATCTTTCACCTTATGGTATACTGCACATGGAATCCTTTTACTCTTCCAGTTATCTCATCTCCGATATTTTCTCTGTGACTTCCACCGTCGTGTCAAAAAACTTTCCGATCCACTCCCGCTGGGTCACTTTAACTGGCTTTTTCAATGGATATTCTGCGGGTGAAAGTTATGAAATCAATAGACGGGAGGAGAGTGAGATTATTATGGCAGTAATTAATATTGCTTTGCGTGCATGATAACAAATTTAGCCTCTCTGACCCAACTCTATATATCCTGGCCTGTCGTGTCGTTGGATTAATGCAGCTTTCTCCTCCAACGCACACAATGTCTCCATAAACAATGCGTTGGGATTTCATTTTAGATGAAAATTAAAATAGGGCAAATCCTAGCAGCAAATAAAGTTTTTAGAGTTAATCTTTTGCTGGTTCAAACCGTCTGAGAGCTGAGTTAGCTGGCGTCATCAACATCTAGTAAAGTATAAGGATGAAAACAAAGGATAGTGACAGAACGGCACTGTACTACACACCATCACGCATTTATAGTGTATGTCGTATATATTCAAAGAGTTTCTCATCTGGAAGGACCTACGAGCTGGAGGCTTCTGTGGTAAAGACAACAATAAATATTGTGATGCACAGATGCACACGCACGTAACAAAGGCTCAGGAAGAGTTGAGTCTAAATTTGACTGCTGTATCTTCAGCTTGAGGACGTGAATATTTGCTGTGTACCTTAGCCCTTGGAGCTTCTCATGTATATGTGCCCGACGTGACTGTCGGGCTCATTGGACTGATTATGTCTCAGCACCATCACCACTATTGCATGCTATACAAACACATTCACTCCTGACAAATGACTGGGATAAGCAGAATGACCACGCCTGGGGTTTTTATCAGGATAATAATTTTAATTGAAAATCCATGACACTTATGGCCTTGCGGTAGGGGAGTGTAACGAGAGGAGAAAGAGGAGTGTAAGCTAGTTTTTCAATGCATTCCAGCATCATAATTTACATGAAATGTGTATCATTGACATATAGGGAAAGGCTATTGTCGCTACGGGAAAGAGAATGTCATATAATCTATGTGCGTGTACATAAACGTGCTTCGGGTGATTTGCAAATCCCCTTTACCAACAAGAGAAAGAGGGGGTTTCCCTCTGGCAGCCTTATCTATTGTCCGCACCAACTAAATTACACTGACAGCTTTGACAGTATGGAATGATATGTGAAAAGTAGTCTGACCTCCTCCCAGTCTCTCAATGGATACTTTCTTCAGTGAAACTAGCTCGTTATCTTTCACACATCCCTTTGTAAACTCACTCTTTTATGCATACTCACATGCACTGACACAAACAACTCCTACACTTCACACTCCCCACTGTCTCCTTGGCTGACAAAAACTATTGTGCGAGTGCCAGAGAGTGAGAGTTAGGAAATGCATTTTGTACAAGTGAATAGGATGAATAGATGTAAAGTCTAATGAGTCCAACTATTTGTTTTAGCTTTCCCAGGTGTTTTCTAGCAAGAGTCACTTTGAGTAAAAGCCGCGGAGCGTAGAATGAAAATACTTGTGGCAGCAAGGATCAGGATTTGAACGTCAAATTATTATTGTAAGCTTCCGCAATGGAATTTACTAACTATTTCGAGGGTAGAGTGACAGGAGTTAGGAGAAATGAGTCAAGTCATAAGTCCGGTTTTTAGTCTTGTCATGTGGCTTTCCGGAATCTACGCTTCCACCTGCTTTCTCATGGGGAATAGTTGTTTTAAAAAAGTTGTAGGTTTTTGTCTTAGTTAGGGGAATAATAAAGGGGCAGCATACCATCCCAATTTCAACTCAAGCCCACTTCCACTCTCATCATTTTCCAAGTGAAACTATAATCATCATCTACCCAAACTATTAACTGTACAATTGTATCCTCATACAAATTTCTCCATGCTTTCTTCGTCTCTATTATAGAGAAGAGGGCAATAGAGCCCATACGCAAAGTTGCTACTTCTACTAGATGAGTAGCCTGCAAGCTACACATTTTCTCGTATCTATCGGTAGGATAGTGGCAGTGTGATTGTAAAAGAGAATGCGTAATGCTTTCACTCGACAAGCTTGAGTGAAACGATGAGTTCCTCTTCCTCTCTTCGCCTTTATTCGAAGTAATTAATTACTCGTGGAAATAGAAGTGCTGGCATGGAGAAAGCAACCCAGATACATTCCTATTAGTGCCCACCCCAACACTCCTGAAATTGCTCACACATGTATGCACGCGTATAGGTACATGTCCTGCTCATTGCCCTTAACTTTATACTTTATGCATGACGCTACGCACAAATAGCTATGTTGGTATTAGCGTGTGCACATGACATGCGTAACCACACGTTTTGCAGAGATAGAGAGAGAGGGGGAGAGAGCTGGAAATAGATTTAAGTAGGTGCCCTTCTTGCTCATAAATATCATTTAGCTTTCATAACGAAAAACACAAGCCTATGGTCCATGTTTTAATTTTCACTTTTGTCTGGGTACTTATTTTTGTGCACAGTCATGTTAGTATTCGACGGTGTGCTTGAATCCTGTAATAATACTCCGCAAACACGTGTTTAGTCCCACATGCATAGGGATAGTGGATTGCCAACATACTAGGGGTCTCCCACTCGGGTACACCAATCCATATAAATAAGAGCCCTATTGTGTCCTTTCAGTAGCAGTCCAGTATTCATTGCCACAAAACCAATAAATGCCGTAGATGTTGCCATTGCATTGCCATGACTTGTGCATACAAATAACCCATGGAGAAAGATGGAATTGATACCTGAGCACAAATGTACTCGGAGAACGGGGCCAGTTTGCATTGAAACTACCTTTTTGTTCCCTGTTACCACATGAAGTTAGGAAGAAGTTATGACGATCGTTTTCCATGTAAAATTGACATGTGTGTGTCGGTTTGATTGAACAGAGTAATAATTTGAGGGGATTAACAGGGAAAATGTACTACTGCTGTCGACTTTGAAATCCAATTGACAGCCATTTGGACTGTGTAATTGGATGACTAGAGAGTGAATTGGAACTGAATGGATGTGGAAATTGATGTCTTAGGATAGAACAACAGAGTTTGGTTCGAAGTTGCTATTAGATTAAATTCCCTCTCTCTCTCTCTCCTTTGCTTGCCAGATCAACCGAGATGGACTTACAAGTGTGAGCACACATTTGGAATCTTTGTAATTTTAATAATTCATCCATAAATTGCTCGCTGTAGTAGTAGAGTCCCGTACATGATCGTGCTTATGTTGAAAGGAAATAAGAATGCTAATGGATGGAATATTTAAAATGGCTACAAGGCGGAGAGAGTTCACAAACGAAGTGAAAGAGCCAGCCCTGTCTATCCATGTGTCAGTTTCTCATTTAAACTGTATATGAAAGGGTTGACTGTGGCTAGGAATATGAAGTTACAACTGGAAGCATGGGGGCCTCCATGTATTACAGCTTGGAAACATTGGAAAAGCTTTTACCAAATCTAATGGATCCTTCTCTAGAGTTAGCACAAAGTTATTGAATACTTTGTATGTGTGTGTAAAAGTTTTGATATCCTTTCTGCCTCTCTATCCATGAGCCAACTACTCTGACCCCAAGCAAGTGAAGTGAGAGAGAGAGTAGTCAAAAGCACTGGCACTAAATGACTAGATTCATCATAGCATTACGTATATATATGTGCTGGTAGAAGTAAGAAGTAGTAGTTGTAGTAGGATTTAAATTAATCGAAATGAAGCGAGCCGAGTCTGCTTTAAACCTCCTCTGACTTAACTAAAGCTGTCAGGTCCCTTTCTGCACACATGCAGACAGACGCACATACCTACTTTCCCCATAATATTCAATGCGTTCCCATCATGTAGACCTGCTTGTAATTCTCTTCGCAGGAGATGACATGAATTCGTCCATGTCTTGAGAAAATGTGTGCAAATTGTAATCCATTTTAGTTGAGCGTGTTGGCAAAGTGTGCGTAAGGTGGGTGGGTGTGTGTGAAGAGAGGACATGAGATTATGTCGGAGCCGTCAGTAGGTCTACGACATCACCTGAGGGCTGGAGAGTGATGATGATGATTCCCCATGTGAGAAGTATATGAATGTGAGAGTGAGAAAGTGAGTGAGTGGGGAGGACAAGTAGGAGGTGTGTAGAGTGAGGGAGACCGTATCAGCTAGGTGACAAAAAGGCGAGAGCTAGTGCTGTATAAGGAATAAATTCCATGTCATCTTGAGGCAGTTGGGGAAGAAGATGCATGTGATGTCGACGCCAAGTCATCTCTTGTCATCTTATATGTGCTACTCAATTGATGATCATGTGATCCCACTCCATACCTCTTGCTCAACCACACTAACGGGGAGGGGACACGGACAGCACTAGTCTACGAGAATTCACCCAGGCCACCCATTTTATTTTTCCTTCCACACACATACACACACACACACGTACGCACACATCAGCTCCTTATGGTTTACGCAGAGCTGGAGGTATTACTTGAGACAGAATGAGTGAAGAGAAAGATGACGTGCGAAGATATAAGTGAGATTAGCTACTATGAAGCAAGAGTTAGACATTGGATGATATGAATGTGGATGGCTTAAGAGAGTTGGGGCCATACGCCAAAACCCTTCGTACTCGTCCACTATGAATTCAATCCCAATGGATGTGAGTCTTGTCGTCGTGCAGCTTGTTGAAATTTTTCAACAACAAGAAGATGATGGCTAAAGAAATGCTTTTACTGAACCCACACACACAAGAACATATCCTAGAACTCACAAAACATCAACGACTCGCTCTTACTCTCGCTGAAAATACAGAGGAAGGACACAGAGAGAGGTGAAAAGGGGAAAGAGACAGAGATAGAAGTTGGATTGATCGTGGAAAGGAATTCCTGGTCATCATTGACAAAAGCTCAACTTTTCCCATTCCCGTTTCTGGGCCGTCAAGAGGCCAGTGAGCAGTGAGTAAATTCATATTGAATCTGCGGAAAAAAGCATTATATCTCTGTACTCTTACTATCTATCCATCTATTCACTCCTGTCTCTCTTCCTTTTCCACTTCTCTTGTCACATTTATTCTTCCTTCCATATATCTGCCATCATTTGCATCCTCCTGTACAAATGATGACCACTCTCAAATCTCCGACGTACCGAATATTGGCCATGCCTTACAAAGCTTGTCAAACTTGGTGACATTAACAAGAGGAGTGACGGCACTCGTGCTTGTCACTGCACAAGAAATTCAGCCTCATATATTACACACAAAAAATACCACACAAGACTTGTCTGCAAGCATTACACAATGCTTCCACAAAAATATCTTCACGTATCTGTAACGTGCACCAAATCTCAGGCTGGCTTGTCATGCTATTTTTTTCATCATTCAAATACTCTATCTGATTCTCGTGAAGGCATAAGAAATATAATAATAATAAAGACGATAATCACGATCATATGCAAAGGAGAAACCTACCTAGGACTTTCAATGGTCCAAGTACTACAGTTGACTGGCTGGCAGGATGGAATGGACGACCAGCAGGTATTTTGAATTTCATTTCCTCAGGAAATATTCCCGCAGTCACTGGAAGAGAGGAGCGACCCTCTGGTGCAAAAAAGCTCAAGAGTCAGTCGCTCACTATCATCCTCATCATCCTTATTTTCCTGCGTCTTGCTCTCACAGATTGAAGGAATGCATTTTATGGCAGTAGCACACACACACACGAGTTTTTCCTCCGAGGCTCAGCAAAAACGTTAGCAGTCAAAGATATATAAGAGGAGAGAAGGAGGAAGTTGCCCAAGGGTACTCAGGCGGTTGAAGAATAAAACGAATCATGAGTATGATGAGATGGCATGTCTCTCTCTCTCTATGTAAGCCTTCATATCCCTATGTGCATCACCATGATGATAATGATAATAATAGCAGCCGCTTATCTCCCCACAACCACACAGACTATTTTTCCCTATTTTTTTCAAATAACGTAAGTACGCAGAATCCCGTCTCCTCACTAGTGCTACCTCACACAGACACAAACAGTCATAAATCCCACATTGTGATTGTTATTTGCATCAGGCCTCCCCTCACCACTTGTCATGTAAAAAATTAATTATTTAACCATGTTAATGGAAGTTTTATGTAGGGTATGTTGTTGTTGTTATTACAAACAGTTGGGAACACATGTCATTGTGAATTTTAGCCAGATAAAATAGAGACAAACAACTATACAAGTTTTGCATGACAGAAACAATTTTGCACACTGGCCAGAAATGAGTGTAGAGCCTCATGTTGGATATGCTTGTGTGCGTACGTACTAGAGAGCTTGGCGCTGTTTGCAGAGAGAAAATTTATTATTAGATTTCAACTAGCAGAAAGGAAGAATGTGGGAGTGGAGGAAGCAGTAGTGTAGTAGTAAAAGTCATATAGAGAAGCAGACTGTAGAAAGTCCGTGTGGAACACAAGTGAGTATGGAGAGCAAGAGAGAACACCAGAACAGATTTGACAAATCACTCGGGTGCTACTTGGGCCTCTTCTTCAATGGTCCTTATTGTTTTCCCGAGGCATGCATACAGCCATTTCTGCTGACAAGCTGACGGCTCTGACGACGTCCTCATAATGTTACGATTGCAGAGAACGAGTCACAGACAGCCTACGTTTTCACTCATATTCCTTCTCGTATGACGAAGTAGCAGAGGATTTTTGGCAAACTTGCCATTTTTCTCAGCCGGATTCTCCCATTATGTGAGCATCTCTGGGTTGAGTGGTCGTCGTTCTGGAGTATGATCTGATTACAAAGAAAGTAAGGGTGAACGTGGACGTTTGTATGCTCATTGCCCGAGAACTTCGAGGGCGCTACGTATGTCCAGAGTAATAATTGTGTAATTTCCCCTGCTTAAGTTGTGAGGTGTGAGGAGACAGGCTGTGAATTTTGCAATTGAAAAGGTTGAGGAGAAGATGTGAGAAGGACATGATGATGACAGTGGATGCGGGTGAGATGCGATCGGTTAAAGGAGAGAAGAGGGAGAAAGAAAGCTCCTTCCAACGATCCGTGACACGTTGAAAAGGAAGAGGAAATTGTGTCTTGAGGGGATTCTATCCATCCATCTCCCTCCTTCCTCCATTCTGTCTCACACGAATGAGATGAAGGCACAACAACTACCGTTCAAAAATTCTCAATCAGTCTTCAACTTCTTCCGTTATCGTCTTCCCTTCATTCCAATGTGACTGTGTGGATAACACTGCGTCTGCACCGGCCCTGCTGCATCTGTACTGAAGGCGTAGGAGCTTAGCTGGACGAGTCAAGATCAAGTTGCATTATTTTTACGATGCTCCTCT
The DNA here is from genome assembly GCA_034698825.1 of Deuterosminthurus bicinctus. Classification (NCBI taxonomy): domain Eukaryota; kingdom Metazoa; phylum Arthropoda; class Collembola; order Symphypleona; family Bourletiellidae; genus Deuterosminthurus; species Deuterosminthurus bicinctus. Next base: position 13,302 of record JAQIWI010000018.1, read on the forward strand.
TGCCATGCAATCCACTGTCATTGGGGAATAGCTTTCTCTTTTTTTCCCCTTCTACTCTCTTCTAGTCCCATTTGCTTTCTCTGGCACACACATACACACAGATAAACGAAGTGCTGCTTTGAATATATTTTTGCACAAGCCAGTGAAGAGCCTAGAGCGGTGGACTTGCTGTTTTAAGAGAAAGAGTGGAAGAAAGAAAGAAAGGAAAAGCTTTTCATTACTCTTCATCGTCGGCCATTGACCGCCTTTCTCAAGGAATCTGTTGGGGAAAAATGATAAAAATCCTACGAAGCAAAGGGAAATAAATTGAAAGGTTTACACAATGAGAATCCATTATGTCTTGTTTATAGAGACAACATTTTGAATTTCTCATTGGAAGACATTATATATACATATGTACATGTATATGTACAGAGGAGAGCCTGCGGCGGGTGATCCCTGGTATTCTCACCATCAGTAGTCACAAACGGCTTTCTCCTTTTCGTGTATTAATGAGCACTGTCAGCACAATGTGGTAGTGTTGTGCGTGTTATTGCACACTTGTGACCCAAAAAGCAATGTTGTGGGTACTCCATGTCCTTTGATAGTTGTATATGAATATCAAAGGTAATTTACTTGAAGGAAAGTTGTGTGAGTTGGATTTGCATAAGGCTCACATATGTGAACCTTGAGGGACCATGTAGTTGTTGTCTCGCACGCTGAAACTTGTTGGGGAGGTTGTCAACATGAAAGGGATCCTATACAGTAGTAGTAGTAGGGCTGATTTCCTATTCAATTTCATCTGATCTCTGTTGTAGCACAAGCCGGCGAAAGGTATGAGCTTGTTTAGATAGCTGCCTGCGTTCCCAAAGCAACTGCACAAGGGGAAGGGCACAATAGAGGGGAGGGTTACATCTAAGTAAACGGCCAGGGGAGAGAGAAAGCATAAGCTATTTAAGTAATTAGCATAAAAGGAAAAGATTTCAGGTTCCGTTTGTCATGGAGCAAATCAGTTATTATAACATTCATGAGTTCTGTTGTTTGGTGCAGTGGAAAGCTCTCTTGATACACACAAGAAAAGTTGCTTAAATATTCAAACTAATCTGCTCTGGTGCAGGGAGAACGGAAGGAGTACATGCATTTTAAATCTCATCCAAACTTCTCTCTCTCTTTATGAGGGTATGTGTGCGTATGGTTTTGTGTGTGCTTGCGTTTAATCCACTCACAATGAATATTGTCTTGGTCCTTTATCCGTGTACACAAGCGGTAATGTATATTATATTGTCATATTCCTTCCTCCTCCAGGCCTCTCTCGCTCTCTTCATGCTGTTTGCACTAATGCATTCATAATGGTCCATAATGGCGAGGCTTCTGCGGGTGTGTACTCCAGGCTCAATGAGAAGCTCAATTATTCCTCAACAAGCCTCTTCATTGGCAACCTCGTAACCTGAAGGACTGAAATCTGCGTGAATAATTTCTACTACGCAAGTCCACACCAGACTTTCTGCACCTTTGCTTAGGTAAGCAGGACTGTAAATTTGAGAGGAGAAATTATTACAAAGGCGCTACCTTGCTACATGCAAAGTGAGTAAATATCATTCGGACTATTATAATGGAAATGAATATGCCCAAGTATGTCATTATACAAAGTCATATCATTTCCTTTTACTCGTTTATTTCCTTGGTTCAGTGAATGCGGGAAAAGACCCTTTATCAATGAGCAAATGTGGAGGGAGAAAAAAAAGCCAGAAATAACAGCACGGCTTCCTCCTCATCCCTTCGTCATCACCGTGGAGTGAATCTAGGAGGAAGGAGGAAGAGAAAGTGTGTGTGAGAAAAGAAAACGAGAGAATTGGAACATCTCCCTGACTGGTTGTGAGTTAAATTGAATTCTAGTGCTACATTCTTATGTGAAAGAATCCCTCGAGTCTTTCATTCAACCATATAGCCCCATGCATTCCTCAAAGCTCAGAGTCAGTCACAGAGATATGCACGTCCGCATAAGGACTGCCACTGCTAAGATTTTTGCATCATCTTCTCAATCAGTAACTTTCAGGAGCAGTCACACAATTCATTTCATTTTATAACAGTCAAAGCTAATAGAGCGTGTGGGTGTAGAACGGAATTATTACACCCTTATGAATTCGCCATTTTTCCAGTAACCACCATGTCAAAATTCTTGGACGTGGTGAGCTAAAAAAAAAAGGGAAAATGTGTTCTGAACTCGTTATGGCTCTTCCCCTCTGTGAGCTCTTAGCCTTTTCTAAAGGAGGAAAGGTGCACAAGCGAGAGAGTAAACACGGAAATTGCGTAGCAGAGCCACATGGTGTAACATACGCGTGTGTGTATATGCGTGTGTAATTAGCGAAGGGAAAATAATTGCAAATTGGCCCTAAGGCAAGAAATAACAACAAAGGATTATCCTGTACGCCTAATGAATTTCGCATGATGGCTACAATGAGAAGGATTTATAATGTAACTTTTTTCTTGCAGAAAGATTAAAAGGGAATGTACATGGATTATGCATAGGTTGGTTGTATGTAAGCCGCTTGTATTTGACATGATGTCTGTAGTACATACCGTGCTAAAAAATAACCCTCCGTATTTCTATTGCGTAGACATGTAAGCGAAAAAAACTAAGAAACCAAGTGGAAGTGATAAATGTATTGAACCGGCCGCCGTCGCATGTGTTTAGATCAATTGAGGACAAGAGGGCCAAATATGCATACACAATATGATGGGACATAAAAAATATAATTACACCAGCTTGAGCCCGTTTGCCCTCACATAACATTTGAGTAGATTTTTCCTAAAGAAATATACAGTTGAACGTTAGAGAAGGAGGGGGAGAGCAGCTTGCCGCTTCCATACACATTTCATCCGGCCCATTTAACATGAAAAGGTGTGGCAAAGGGCAGAGAGAAAGCTATTTGCAAGTTTTGTTGAAAAACATGGGGTTAAGTTCTGTCTTTTGATTCCACCATCTTTGAAGGGGCAGATACTGGAATTAGTCGTGTGCGAGACAAAGGAGACTAATGGGAAGTATTTTCCAGGCTGATTCATCATCATTCTTCAAGTTTTAATGTTCTGTATCTTAGGCCGCCGTCGGTAATGCATGAAGATGATGCTCATCATGATAACTTTCATGCCATTTGAACATGGAAGTAAGTGCAGTGTGAAGGTATGAAAGGGTCTTGTGTGTGTTTGTGCGTGGCTGAAGCCAAGTTGAAATTTACAAGTCATGGTAAGGGTAAACTGTATGAGTAGTAGACCGTCTACTACTTGTATGCATCTCCTGTAGTATCTGCATCCTCATGTAACTACAACATCAGCAAGCTTGTCAACTGCACCTGTCGCAGCTCCTGTTTCCGACATGCTTTGTTCCTATGTGGGTGTGTGTGGACGAACCAGATGAACCATTTCAATTCTTCTTGTTCCTTTGAACCCAAAACATTGTTCTTGGGAAGTCATTGAAGGGACTTGGGAATGGCTTGTGAATATGTGAACTGGCGGGATATTGTCATCACACGTACAACTGTTACAGCAGCTGTAATGAATGAAAGCCACGAGCAGACTTCCCAGCAGTCTACGCCGGTGTATTCCATGACACTAGTAGTACATTATGCTAATGTATCCTGAGGAGCAGTCGATATATTTAAGATCAAATCACGCGCATTACCTCCACTTATGCCAGCTCTCAAACACACTCACATACTTTTCAAAGGATCGTACATTCCAGCACATGAGCTCACATGTACTAACACAAACGCCATTGAAAGGGAAAGCGAACGAGTCGTCGTCTGTTATTATTATTGCCGTAAACATTTCCTCGTAAGTTTGTTAATTTGAGCTGGTACAATGTTGGGCAGTATAAGTATTGAAAACTGTGCACAGATCAAGTGACACTAGCTTAATGTGTGTACAGAACGGATCTGTACGTGTGGTCGTGAGTGAGCTTGCTACGAATACGCTACGTGCGCGTGTCTATTATTACATACAAACGTGGTTCAGGGTGTCTTCTCTCGTCAGCATCCCAAATGGCGCCCGTCCAAATCTACTTGTGTAAGGTATTCTGGGAATGGAAATGAGACTGCTTCATTGACATACCAAGTGGTTAATAAGCCGAGTTAAAGGTGAAATCAGAATACCATTGCAGACCTTTCCGCGCTTCCCTTCGTTATTTATCATACTCCAAGACAGATAGAGAATGATGGGAGGCAGTTGTGAGTGCTCAAATCTTCCGCATGCATACATGCTCGATCCTGATTGTAATTTACAACAAGTTCAATCCCATGTTTCACAAACCATTTGATGCTGTCATGTTAGAAAAGCAACAGTCGGGTTCCCATTCGTCGGGGAAACACTATTCCTCGGTGAATTCAGGTGCAATGGAAATCAGTGTGTTTACTCAGTAGCATATAAACTTGCTACTTGGTGAAATGCAAAGAGATCATTCTACTCAAACAGCTTACCTGCTCTGGTTCACTGGATTGATAGCACTTAGAAAGGCTAAATTTCGAATTCTATGAATATTCACTGGTAAGGTTTATATAATACATAGATAGAAGGGCAAACTGTAAGTATGGTACTGCAATAATGCACCTATTGTACCCAAAAGCTTGCTCTCCAGTTTTGCAGTGAAACTTTATTGCATGTCATGCACATGTGCGAGCATGTATGTATCTCTCCTATTGTCAAGCAGGTTAACCTTGCTAATGACATCCCCTGTATTTTCCTCCGATTCTCTCATGACAAATTACTGTCTCTTATATTCTCTTGCCCTCACTCATCGTTGCCTCATTGATCTTTTTCCTCTGCCCATCCCTACAGTTTCTATGGCCGCAAAGCATATCAGCGTCCTCCCGGAAGCTCCATGTGCTGGCGAAGCTCTAGAAATTTGATGGGGTAGCACATGGATTGGACAGCCAGAGAGAGCCCAGGTGGAGAAGGAGAGTGAGAGACAAGTGATATAAGAGTAATTGAGTCTGGCCTGAGAAATCCACGTGTGGCTTTCATTCATTTCCACCACTGGTCCGACCAGGTTCATATAGTCACGCTGAGTCTAATGATGACGTCATTTACTCCCGTCTGTCCGTCCATAATGATATTGGACGATCAAAGCATGTATATGGAGATGCTATTAGTGAGTTTTCCACGTAAATATTATATTCCATTCAGTTGTATCTTTTTATCAATCTGTCGTCACAAGATTTATAAGCCAGCTGTTCACTCTTTATAGATTTATTTCCATTATCATTGTGTAGAGTCCTACAAGAGAACTCTTTGGTTGACTGATGGAAGGAAATGAACAAATTTACTTCCATTTGAAGAAAGTTCACATTTCAATTTGTCCTTTTTACCTTTTGGAACGGTAATTCGGTATCTTATATCTATGAGCACTTCCATGTGGACGCGTCTCTCCATGGTATCCTCGTGAAATGTTTACTAAACACATGTAGTGGAACGGCGCTTAACTAATATGAGAAAATTCCAAGGTTGGACTAATGGATAAAAGACTATTTATTCTGCCTCTCTCCCTCTTATTCTCATCTCTTACAAACTAAATAGAGTTTTTATTACTTCTTTTGAATGCAGTGAAGGCATTATTGCCATTGCGTTGATGATAAATGACCTATATAGCTCCCCGTCTCTGTCCTCACACAGCTTTTCCATCTAATATTAATGTAGGTATCCCGGTTAGAATGTGATGCTTATTATTGTCTTTATGAAAAAGAAAGTCGGGCCCCAATTGGCGTAGACAGAGATGAGATTCGCACAATCATCTGATGTGCAAAGGGGGTCCCCAGCAGTTGGCTATAATTGTGTAGGGTAAATTACATGACACACAAAATTGCAACCCAGCAGGAGCATTAATGTTGACAGATTGGGAAAAATATATAGGGCACGGAAGCAATTGTGAAGTCATTGGTTGCGCTACACGACGATGGAAAACAATTTTCTAAATTTGTCCGTGTATTTAAAAGGATCATGATGGGATGTGTGGAGGAGGAATGAATTAATTATCCAGCGAAGGAAGTCCCATATGTGTAATTGTGTGCATGTGTGTGTGTGTGTGTGTGTAAAAGTCACATTAAAGGCTAGAAAAGCCCTGGAGGAAACGGTTGTAAAAAGTAAGAGAAATCCACCATGATTTTTGATGAATGTGAAAAAAGGTATATGAGCTTACCGTGGAGGCATTAGCTGCAGGTTGTACTACTTGCTCAAAGTAACATATGATAAGCCTGTAGATTGGCAAGTTAAACGTAGTCATAGTTTTTCCTATGGCCATAACAGTATAATTTCTCCTGCTCCACTGCTCCTCTCCATAGTCTTGTACGATGGTGAAAATGGGGGGTTTTATGAAGCCGTTGGAATTGGAGCTAGAGCGAGTAAAAATTAATGTAGAGCATACTTGAATTTTACGGCACACCTAATGTCAGACTCGGAGCTTATGATACCTTTAGAAGACGATAATAATTCCCGCCTCCTCCGTCTCCTCTCCTTCATCCAGACATTCAATGCTTGCTTTCTCCTCCTTCTCAACCTCCTCTTCTCTCTCCTCTAGATTGTCTTCCTTTAAAATGTTCTCGCACTCACTCTATCTCAGCACGTATAACAACCAACTTTGCATCAGCCTTGATTCCAATAATAATAAACTATGAGGCTATTCATGTTGCTTCCTCCTGTACGAAAGCACAAATAAGAGCAGCGGAGTCAGTGCTTCTCAAATTTTAAATAAATACTACTGAGATCCATTATCATCCGCATCCTTTCTCTGCTCCTTCTCATCTCCCCACAAAACTCCCCTTGAATCTATCTTCATAACAGGTACAAGGGCAATGGGCTGTCTGCACAGAGTAGACGTGAAACGTGATGAAAGAAAGAAAATCCTTAGTTGTTGTTTGGGCAAAACTAACAACTTTCTCCTCTTTATTTATTATTAGTCTACAGAATGATGATGCTTGTTTCAATGGATGTTTGTTTGCATTAATGTAGCAAGGAAGAAATATTAAAGAGCAGAGCTTGTTTAAATATATTCCCAGTTTTCACTTACTCTCTCTCTCCAATCTTCTTCGTCTTATTTGCAGGGCCGAAATGAGCAAATTGTTTAAGCACAGAGGTCTTTTGAAAGAGGAGTAGATTCCCTTCCACTCCGATGATGGATCATAAGAGCGAAAGCTGAGGTCTGTAGCTGTGTAGTACACGCTAAAATCTTACCTGCACATACACACATATATGCGCACATCTACATAGTATAATGATCCGCTTGTGGTTTCGTGGGTGCGAGAATAGTCTTCCACCGGTGAAAGCGGAAATTTTCAAGGCACCTGGATGCTGAACACACTCACGGGCCTACTCTGTATAGATCCACGTTGTCTGAGAAGAAGTCATGCTCACATTGATACAGAAACTTAGAGTAATTAGAGTGAAAATATCGCAAATGATGCAATGAAAGAAAAATTTGCATAATCGCGGCTGCAAAAGGCTTGAGAATTTAGGGCGAAATTCTCAATCTGCAAGATAGTATGGATGTGACGAGGGTGGAGAAAGTCGTGGCTTGTCAAGCAGTCGAGTGTGAGAAGAAAAGCCGCCGGAAGGAAATGAAATGTCTCTGGGCCCGCACACATGGAGAGGAAAGAAGGATAGAAATCAAGCAGTGACATGCTGGGTTACGGCTCATGCTAATACAGCTAAGGAGACTTGGTATGCGGGTTTTATAACGCTGCAAAAGCAGGATGGAGGCCGTATTACTCAAAGGCTTTTTTCGATCGGTACGGGTAACGGTAGACAATGATGTATGTATGCCCGGTGTATATGCTTGGCCGGTATCCCCTAATTTTCGTATGGGTTATAAAGTGAAAAGGCTGTGTATAGAAAGTACGTACGTATGGGTTTAACTCAATTCTTCCTTCTGCTAATGATCTCTCATTTCATAAGATTGTTCTCTCTTTGTTGTTTCCATTTAACAGATGTTCATCTCTCCATTCATTTTGTCGGCTCCCACACGACGACGAGTGCAACGTCGGCCGTCTTCTCCGACCTGTTCATCTTCCAGTTGTGCTCCTTCTTCCCATCCCTCCTACTCGGGTAGGCGTAGTTCATTTGAGATTATATCTGGACGCCGCTTCTCTCCTTGTGCTGGAGATGTTCCCCCTTGTTCGTCATGCTTCAGTTCATGCACCAGATATGTTCGCAAGTACGGAGGACGGAGGAGAACAAGAAGAAGAAGAAAAGATGGACGGATGGAAGGGGAAGAAGCAGAGGATGATGATGATTATGAGGCAATAGCGGAGGAGGATGATAGTTATAAGAATACAATGATGAAGACAAGCCATGCATTGCATAATATAGGAAGTGGGAGGAAGAAAAGGACAAAGATGACAGGGATAGTTTTATCCTGGTCCTTTCTTGTCGTTCTGATGACTTCATGGGTACTGGTGATGGGGAAGCTGGCCAACAATGAGACGTCCATGATACTATCATCAGCCGGTCTCTCTAGTGGGGGTGGACTTCATTATGCGGGAACTCAACAGTCGGAAAACTTCATTTCCTGTCACTTCAATCCCCTTTGTTTCTGCAAGTATGACCAGAAGACAGAGATTTATGACTCAGTGCGACGACTCTGGCAGATGGTGGGCTTCAAGCAAACCAACTTCTTCCAGGCTCTTCGAGCATTCATCCAGTACTTGAAGAGCGAGCCGACAACGTATTTTATTAGTGAGACGGAACTGAATAATTTCGCCTGGCTCCTCGTCAACGCATCCCTCTCCCCCGTCCCTCAATCTTCTGCCTATCTGGTCGAGCCCGGTCCCGTATTTGATATTGAGTGTAATGACGTTCCTATTGCCCTTATTCCTACAGGTAAGCTTGGCTGGAAAAGCACTTTGATTTTTCAATTAAAACTACTATACTCACGCAGCCTTTGCGTTTCACCTCACGCACACCTTTCATTATCATATGTCAGGACCAGAGCCTTAGTGGATTTACTTTGTATGAAATGAGAGATTCGTCTCTACTCTTTCATTTTAGCTCCAGCTTTCCAGTGGTATAATAAATGGCCAAAGCAGTGCCATTGGGACTTTACAGCACCACTACCTACTAATCACTCCTGCTTGCCTCCTTGTATGAAAATAAAGAGTTATTATCTCTGCACAAGTGCGTGAGTAATGATAATGGGTTTTCTAGCTGTCGAGTTTCCATGTGTTCTTTCCAGCCTGATCACATGTATGAAGTCTCGTCTCTTTGTGGATTTCTGCCGCAGATTAAGATGCATGGGAGAATCATCCAGATTGTCTCAAGTCATTACACACTTGCGTCCCTATACTTCATTTCGCACACATAACGCTACTATACTGCTAGAAAGAACAAAGAATCACCGCCTTCACCGCCTGTTATTTTCCCTCATGAAACTATTCTGTTCACTCTCGGTGCATGAATCTGTGTAGCACTTTACACCCTTACATTGCATAATGGGCACGTATCCTAACATTTCTTCTTCCTGAATACAGGGAGGCTATTTATGGCAATAATAACGAGCTCACACAACACCCCTATTCACTGTCAAGCTAGTCTAATTTATTGGGCCACGGCAGAGGATCAAGAATGATATGTATTTATGACTATTGCATTTGTGCACATGTGTGTGCATTCTCTCACTTGGATGTGAGAGGGAAGAACGTAAATGAACATGGATTAGTTTCACTGCTATGATAATTAGGAAAGGGAGAAACATCCAAGGTTATAATGAGTCGTTTATCACCTCCCCCCTTAATAGCCAGTGAGCCGCTGTAAGTATGTCCTCCATGTTAACCCGAAAATAGCGCGAGAATTTGATTCTGGTCACACAATCTTTCCCCATATTGTTTTGGGATTGCGAGCAGAACACTGGTGAAAATTGAATACAGTCCTCACATGAGAATTGAAATTCTGTTTATGTTATATGCACGTGTAGTATTTGTGCCGTCACACATGACCCTGTGGACAAACACGTGTACAGACCACATGTAGACAAGGAAACTAACGTTATTGTGGACTCAAGTGGTGCTCTCAAGAAATTAATATTATATTAGCATGAAAGAATAAACACACTCGAACTTTTTCTCTCCTCCCACTTGTCCTCGACAGGAGGAAGGAAGAGGACGGACGGAGCTGTTGTTGTTTTGGAGTATGTATAATATAATAACGTCTAAGATTTCTATGGAAGGAAATATATGTACGCACGCACTAAGGTCAGCTGGCAGGATGGAAAAGGAGGGAATCGTGTAGTCACATCACGTATAACATACCTGCTTTTGTCTCCGCATGAATGCACTCGTGGCGTCTAAAAGGAGCTTTTACCTTGTTTTCTGCATGCAAGGCATCTGTGCCTGTGAATTGAAAACACGATATGGCGCTCAAATGTACCAGTTCGCATACGCACGCTGCTCACTTTAAGGGCTACTGCACTGAACTACCTCGTCAGACGCACTATGGACCTTTCTTACATCCCTGTTAGTAATCCTGAGGTTGCTAATTACTTAAATTAGACATTGAAAGTGTAACTATGTGGAGACCTACAGACGACGCGGTAGGTATGAGGGAAGCGGACAGAGAGATTAAAGGCATTGCAAGTGTTACGACGACTTTAGTCAAGTCGGAGGAGGAGGAGAATGCGAGTTGCTAGTGGAAATAATTGGGCTTTGGGGATTTCGTTGGCCCTTTAACACTCGCATTTATCGCCGTCCAATAGTCCATCTAAATTGCATAAAGGATTTCCCTCGTATCGTTTCACTCACCGTACCTAACGTACGTGTTGCCAACGCACCGCACGCTCCATGTATCTGCATTACCGAAACATTGACGCAGTTTTCAAGCCTGTACGCTCCTAGTTCCACAATCCGATTAGTTAAGTCTGAGTTACACTCATGTGCATTGTAGTGAAGTAAAGCCTCATGGGCTTGTCTGCCTGCACCTTTGCCCACCGTCTATCAGTGTCGTCTGGTGGCATTAGTGGCGTCACTGCAGCTAGTAAAAATTTAAGCTCAGCGCTTAATTCTCACGCGGAATGACTTTACTCATGTCTACTGTGCGCATCAAAAGTCATACCTTCCTCTGATGATTCACACTGAGATTAAACTTGAAGGAGAAATAACATTATATTGCTCTGTGCCCATTTGTACTAATGGCTTGATCAGTGTGCGTTAGTATTTATATACGTGCGCCAGTAAATGAGAACATGGCGGGGCCATTCCTACTGATTACAATGACCTTGGAGGTGTGCTCTTGATTAAACTCATTCCCCTATGGAATCTTCTAACAATACTCGTTACTTTTATACTAAAACGGACTCAGATTTACCGCAATCTATGCTGTAAAAAAGCAAGTGAACTCATAAATATTTTACGTTCTAAAAATTATTCTGGTAATATTATTTATAGTGATTTAGTATTGTTATTATTTATGAAAGTATTATTTTCCGAAATGCTTTTTCCACGTATGCTCACAGATGTATTTAACCTTTCATGCCCTAGTGATATTTGAAAAAAATATTTTGTACGACTATCTATTGTTTGACAATAAACCGCTGAATTGTCATGCTAAACATTGCGGCACCATGTTGAAAACATAATCGAAGGAGCTATTTCTGAAATCAATAAATTACAGCATTTGAAAACAAGTTTGAATGTTGTCAGTCGCCGAAACCTGTTACGCTGATAACATTTTTTCAGCTGTAGCAGTAATGCATGCTTTTAGCGTGGCCCTCACATAAAAACACAGTTACGCAGTCACAGTGGATGCTTAAAGTGTAGACTGTAGTCAAGTCAAATCAATACTTGTGTGATAAGTGCATGGTAGAATGGACGTTACATATTACGGAGAAATGGACAGGGAGAGAGAGAGAGCGGATATTGAATTATTGGAAATGTCAGCCCACTGGAGTAGGAAACCCACTTATGGTTTAGTAAAATGATAATTACAGATGAGCGGTGAAAGGTCAACATTAGAGTGGAGATGTAGTGGAGAGTGGTGTCCATTAGTCCTTACATATACATCCTTACATTTTATAAGCATATACATGTACAAGTTACAATGGCGCATGAAGGTATGTGACGATGATGTGATATATTACATGATGAATGATGTGAGTGTGTGGTTGGATGAATTTACAGAGTACAATGCTCACGGAGTGATTTCTCATGTAAGTGTGTCGGGCTCTAAATTAAGCATGCTGGACGGGTCAGCATTCGCAGGACTGGAAATCCAGGGCATTCGACTCTCCAGGGATCAACTCTATTTCATTTCCGAATACGCTTTCAGGTATGTCCCAATCACTTTCTGTCTCTCTTTTCTAGCATTAACAAAACTAAGGCTGATAGATATGCAAAGGGGCCATTAGATTAAGAGGATTTAGCGTGTTGTGTTCGACTTGGTGCTGAATTCACTCGGACGTGTGATTCTATCTCTGCTTTGAACCAACGTAGACAGAGTGGAGGTCCTTGATTATATTTCACATTCTCCGTTAAGTTTCATTCGATTAGTACTACACTCCGAAATCAAAACCATAGCGCATATACTTTCTCCACAGTTGTTGTTTGTACAATTGTAATCGTACGAGGCTCATCTATGGATCCTCCTGTTCCTGACTTTCTCCTGTCACAACAACCTGTTTAAAGCTCCATTAAACAGGAAACTATAACTATTGGACGTGACACCCTTTCACCTGGCAAGTTTTCCTGAGCTCGAGCTTGATTTTAAGCTCCAATTAGTAGCCTTATGTAGGTCACCGTCGCTGTCATTGTAGCCTTTGGCTGGAGAAGAAAGCTGCTTAGAGCAGTGAAAATGGAGATGAGGAAATGAGGAGAAAGCTCACATAACTATGACGATGAGCTGAAAAAAGCGAGGGATTTCATTACAGTCAAGAAAGTCCATCGTCCTGTCATCATATCCTTCGTTAGTGCTTCACGAGCCTCGGAGGGACGGGGAGCGCATTTTAACAAGTTTCTTCCTACGTGGCCTTGAAAGCTTAAGTATACTCCGCTTCACTTTCTCCGATGTATAAGAAACATAGTAAGAGTAGTGTAGGAGCGTGTCGGCAAAATGAAATCTGTCCATCTAACTTTCCATTTTTCTTCTACCCACCTCAGCTTGCCCGTTCGAGTGGCTGTTGAAACAAATGAAAAGTTATCATCCTGCCTGCGAGCAAACAAGTTGCGAGGAGGGCAGCTATAGGCTGTTGTAGACCGCTTGTATTCTTACCTAGCAGCACTTCTCTTTAGAGCTTTCTACTGTAAACAAATGTTAGGAATGAATCAAGTAGGTATCTTCCGCCATCTGTGTACATTGCACAGACAAGCATGTGAAAATCCTGCAGCAGCATGCTGTAGCAAGTATTCATGTCGAATCTCGGAACAGCTAGCGATAGAGAGGGGAAAGTGACATGTGATGTGGTAAAAGCTCCTCCTATCACACTAATGCCTTTATAGCTATCGTGTCGGTGGTTGGCATCAATTAGTTTTGCATAATGACAAAATAGGCTTACGTAAACACAGTAAGTACGAGGGAAGAATTATTTTGCTTGCTAGCTTACATTCATCAATAGCGCTTAAGATTTAAAAGGATGTAGTCTTTTAACTTTTTCTATGCGTCTTTGCAACAATATCTACAGGCGTCATATGGATGCTCTATAGGCTCTCAAAATTGCATCATTGAGTGGATGCAGAAACACGAGGATGGCAAGAAAAATTGTGAATTTATTAATAATCATATTTGCTCTCCCTTCTATGTTCAACTCTCGCGAGTACCGCTGTCGTTTTGCAGTTGCGGGGAAAATCTACCATTTTCATGTGAACGAAAATACACGGAAAGTTTTGAGGATGGGAAATGTGAGTGGGATTGCGAGCGTGTGACATAAAATCAAGCTAGTTTTGTTGACTTGTTTCTCTTGCGTTGGGAGCCGGGAGAGATGTGTAAGTGAGGAAACAGTCCCGTGTATTTTCAATGGTATAGTGAGGTTAGAAGATCCATCTGCATAGATTCCCCGATCTGAATGCTATGGGACGAGCGCCGCCGTGAGAAAATGCTCGCTTCTCCACCCGCAGGTCTAACTTATCAAAAGTCAGTAATGGTAGCTTCTTCTGTGAAGGGGCATGCGTTCATGTTACCTGGTCCGAAATGCTACAGTGGAGCAATGACAAGCATAACTCATTTGCCCTTGTAAAACTTCCCTTCTGAAATTTTGCTCCGAATCCACGTCCGATGGCTGGACGCATGGAGCCCACCTCTCTTTGCTAGAATATGTGTGAATTAATGCCCCTCTACACCCCTTATACTGGCTAAATGAACCGCGAGGAGAGTCAGAGTAGCTGTGATGATGTGAGCGTAGGCGGAAATGGAAGCGATAGAAGAGGAGCATTCAAAATATGAAGGCACAGACCCATGTGAGCTTTCGACAAAATGTAATGTAACCCTAGGAACGGATCCAGTGGCGGAAGGGGAGTTGTTTATGAAAGGGGAGCCTGAAAAATAATTTCCGCAGTGAAAGCACTGTACACTTATTCAATGAGTATTTCCTCTGTGTGCTCGTATGTGATGGATATTGGTAGACAGAGAATACATTGGTAAATACTGTACTCACTATTTCTGTATGTTTCAGCTCGATGAGTAACTCACTGACCATGCTGGATCTATCGGGGAATTTCCTGGATGAAATCCCTTTTGCCGCCTTTAAGACACTCAAACTACTAGAGTGGCTCAATCTGAGCAAGTAAGTAAAATGTTTTCCTTCTTATCTAGCGTGTATTCAATAAAAGAACTCATGCAGTGTGCTCATTTCCAACGCGGAAACTCCCACATGGTTATGAATAGGAGGGGAAATCTAAGTAGAAAATCCAATTTTTACTTGTTGAAATTTAAACTTGTGCTCAAGTTAGTTCCGTAAGTATCTGAATTTCGGGGTCATTGGCTAAGGTTTTGTGTGTAAGTAAGCGTGCACGTACAAAGGAATGGTGGCATTCATTATGAGTATTACTATGACGACGCTGGTGCTGCTGTATCAGCATGTCCATGATGTGCCTGCAGTCTACCATAGTTTCATGTGGTGAAAGAGGGAGAATCCCAACTTTCTCAGCATTTTACTCTGCACAAGTTCATGGAAATTTTCAAACTGTGTCCAACTCTCTCCTACTACTCCATTATCCCCTCATTTTCTTTCTCTTCTTTCCCTTCCTGTACAAAGCTCTCCATGTAATATGGCTACCATCTCGTGATGAGCTGCAAGTCTATGTGAAAGTAAGGAGAAAGTATTACAGGGCTCCACTTAATTGGGTAGCCTAAGTTGAGACAGTTATGAGAAGGTGTGTGTGTCTCTGCCTGTACAACTCTGGCGCGGATGTTAGCAGGGAATTTGGCACGTACTTGTAGGGTGAGATGGAAAATGAGCAGGGAGATATGATGATGGGAGTGATGATGAGGAGAGCGGAAGGGGAAAGACAAGTAATACTGACAGGGGAGACGATTAGCATCGCATCGTCTCCAAAATCCTGTTCACATTCTCCGTTATCGCATTCTCTCCGACTGCACTCTTTCATGCGTCAACAATCAGCCTGAATCTCAAGACATGCATTCTGTAGACCAGATTAATTCCTTCTAATAGCACTCTCAACTTTCTCGGGATTTCAAGTATCTTGTGGGGATAAAAGGGCCTCCATTTGTTCAATTCAATCAACAGTGTGGCGTAAATCTGAGCTCATTACTGCATTGTCACGTTCACACCACAGTAATTAAACATGTGATTTTTTTCTCTGATTGAAGCTCTCTCTATCTATCTAAATTGTGGATATGAGATGCATGTTCGGCACTAGAGGTCATTAAGAGGGGTTAAAAATTGAAGCGGATCGAAGGAGTTATACCAGAAGTCTTATCTGTGGAAATGTAGGCCAAATGACATTATAATAGTAATGGGATGAAGGAAAAGGCATGACGTATCTGGTGGCTTTTAAGTTAGCACTCTCATATATAGCTTTCCCATGCAGATGAATCCCTACCATTATCCTTTATCATTCCAATACTTGGCTTGCATTCACAATAGTCACACACATCCACATGCTGGATCACCATTAGGTTCCCATGCAACCATGTACATGTATGTTTCTCCAAGAAAAGCAAGAAAAGAGAATAGTTGGTCGAGAGGAGATAGAACTTGCTGGTGCATATTGGATAAAAATGAACCGCCAGCTGTGACCTGAGACGGATTCCTCGCACACGATCCCAATCAATCACGCCGCTTACTCACCCACAAAGTACAGAGCTTCCCACTATACTCACTCCTCCCGATTAATCATCATTCTTTTGGCTACCGATCGCTCACTCCAAATCGTATCTTTCCTCACGCATACATACACGTTCGAGGATTCCATTCATATCTGTTGTACCATAGTGCGCTATAGAGCAGAGAAAGGAATAAAGTAGCCACTACACTGAAAGAGAAATTTTTATCGGTCGTCGTCTTTCTTGTCGGCCCTTAAATAAAGCCATGAGAAGAATGGAGAAAATGGAGAAAGAATATAATCGGATTTTTAGCTTCCCATCAACCCTCCACACTGTACTTCACATCCATACTATAGTACACATCCACACATCCTGCTCTAAAACCTTGCTAAATGATCAATGTGATGTGATTAGCTATGCAGTGAACCGTGCAAACTACATATTACCCTTATCATGTGGAGATTTGATCGGAAAAGCTGCCGCCGCTTAGTCTGTGCTGATGGTATCTAGCAAATAATCTCGCTTCACTTCATTTTACAATAGACATCCGACAACGGAGGAGATGAGTGGCTTAATGCTCTGTTAAATTTAAAGTAGAGGGCTGGAGCAGCAAGCTTCGGAATTTGCTTTGATGTTTTAAATCCCGCCGCCACTGCATTCAAGCCGTAGAACAAGGAGACGGACTGTCAACCTGTTGTAGACATTTGAAATAGTTGATGAATGGACTTGATCTGAGGTACACAGTGGACTTGGCAAGTGTATAGTTGGATTCGCTGAAAAATTCATGTCTCAAATCCTGCCTGCCTACCGATTCTTCCTTGTCTTGGTGGTCAATAGATTGACTGGGAATCTGTTGACGACTTTCAATTTGTTTATGTTGACCAGAGTGAGTGGAGGGACGTGCTCGATCGGTCAGAAAATGGACATTTTTCTTCTCTTCTCTCTCCCTTTCTTGTTCTCCATAGCAGTCATGGAAGTACAAATGGAGAAGGTTGAATTGGTGCATAATGACCACGTGTATGTCTATACTATTGCGAGGGAATGTGAAGGCTATAAAGGAACGTCCCGGAGGTACTTAATAATCAATTGGTTTAGCCCATTGAATGGTCAGTACGATGAATGTTACAGGAAATCAGATATGTCAACTGAACGGATGCCTTGTCCTTGGTAGTGGTGACATGTACTTGTGTGTTTCACTGTCTCCAGGGTGCATCTTGTAAGCTTTTATCTGAACAACATGATCATCTTGTTCATGTGGATTATTCCTTTGAAATGCTCCAGACACGAGTTCATCATGTGCCCTTTGTTCTCTTCAGCGGCGGTTGTCCATTTAAGAGGAAGCCACGTGGATTGAGCACATCTTACGGTCCTCACCCCAGCTAGGATAAACTCTTTCACCATTGCTTCACAGTGTATCCCGGATGTATAAAGAGGGCATGATCAAAACATGAAATCCTGATGAGATGTTGTGAATTATTCATAGATTATCAGTTGGAGGAATAAAAGACAGGAAAAAAAAGTAGGAGGACAGAGGGCTGTGAGTATGTGCATGGGTTTGCAAATAAGTACACACATGATCAAATATTCCATGTGGTTGGACCAAAAGGTATGCTCTGCTCTACTAGAATGTGCAAGAGACCATTGGAAGTTTGGCTGTTGATAAATACAAATAATTTTCCTTTCCTTCTTCGTGCACCACCGAGTTTTCCTGGATATATATATATATGTATAAGTTTGAATAAACAATCGGCTCCTTTTTCAATAGTTTGTCAGAGAAAATTACTACTTTGCCGCTCAGCAATCTGACAGGAGTAGTTTTGCTTTCACAGTTTAATTCCAGCAAAGAAGACGGGGGGGAGGGGGGTTGTGGCCGTAGCAGCGGCATAATTTCTCCGAATCTCAGCATCCTTCCCGCCCGCTCCCTTTCAATTAAGTTCAACCCTCTGGATTTCTTGGAAATTTCACAAGCCGCGGCACGTACGAAGGCCCAAAAAAGAAGAGAGGAGAAAGTTAACTTTACTAGAATGGGTAGCAGGAGTATATGTATAAGTATGTATGAGAAGAAAGAGGGACATTGCTATTCCACCCTTTAGTTCCTTCTATTGCTATAACCTAGCATTCATTCATAGGCTTGCGGAGTTAGCTTGATTTTGTTGTTCTGCCTAGCATCCGCCCAGACAATCCTGTAATAGACTGCTTGATCGACTACGAGCTTACCATGCGAATGTGATTAATTTTGATTTTTCCCTCCTTCACCACCACCACCACTACCGTTCATGGTAATTAGAATGCACAAGTGGTGCGTGTGTACATGCGGGCCTTCTCAAGTGCCTGGAAATTCAGTGGTCTTTTTTGTGTGGGCCAATGCATGGAGGATATGAATGAGGCTGGTGGAAATGGTTATTGATTACTAAAGGGAGTAAACCTCTCCTCTGATCACAATTCTAATATGAATGGTAATGAAGGGGAAGTATACTATAAGAAATGAGCACACTACTATGATTGTGAGCGTATCAAAGTTTTGTTCGGGTTCTCTGTATTAATTAAGATGCTTGAATTTGCTGTGATGAAAATCAAAGATAATGTAACTATTTTTCCATTTTAATGTCGATGACAGTAACCTGGTGAATTCCTTGTCGGGTGACTGGTTCTCGGTGCCAATCTCAATGAGGAAGTTGCTGCTGTCAGCCAACTCAATCGACTCTCTGCCGTACAAATTACTCAACTCCTTCCAGAGGCTCCATTGGCTGGATCTCAGCTCTAATTTCATTCGCAATCTTACCCAAGACAATCTTCCTCCTAATTTACAGGTTAGTCCAATGAATCCCTCTCTACTCTTCTTTCCTTATCCAATCTTCATCTTTACTCTCATACGAATTTACTCTACCTCTCCTTTTCTCTCAAGATGTTCCTCGGGTAAGTAGCACTGCATTAGTTCTCTTCATGCCCAGAATAGCATTTCATAGTAACATACCAAGTAAATTAATTGTGTCGCTCACACACACACACACCCACGCACACACATACACATACACATACACACAAGCACACGTCCCTTCACAGCGTCTTTCTCTTCACTAGCCAAATCATCCGCCTTGCCTACTGCCAGCCTCCCAATGTCTCTTTCTCCAATTTCCCATCAAGCTCAACTTCTCCACTCCCTCACCTGCCAGTTCATCCGTCTGTCAGACTAATCAGCCTTTGGCAGCCGTCTTATATACACTGAGATTCCCTTCATCAAGCACTTAAACGTACACATACAAAAGCGCCTATTCATATGTTAAGCCAGGAGGAAAACAAAGAATAATGAGGAAAACAATGCCATAATTTTAGATGCAATTAAATATGAACCATTGGCTGTAGCGCCGTTCAAAAAGGAAGTAATGACGGAATCAAACCCCGTGATGACAGTGGGTTATATATATTGCAGCCAGTTACGTAGTGCTGGTAGCAATGTGGGAGTTCATTTAGCTCGTCAGCCTTAGAGGCATTCCTCTTACTTAGCAGTATATATTGACGACGCTGATGGGGCTTAGAAAAGCTTGACTGATTACATAAGAAGCAAGAGGAAAAGGTTACACTCTTTGCCTAGCATTGATTCCACTGGCCACATAGAAAGCGTGTGCATGTATGGTGTATTTAGCTAGCAAGGATTTGATACAAATACCTTAGATCAGCTACTAAGACTATACTAAGTATCAGTTGAAATGATAAAGCTGATAGGCTGCAAGGCTGGAGTGTGGCTGGATATAGCACATCAAGTATCTGGCTTGAGTGAGCATGTAAGATAAGTAGAGTGAAGGTGAAGCAGAAAAGAAACTCAAGTAGCAATAAAAATCCGTCTTTTTTATTACACTCACTGGAGAGTAACATAATTAAGTTAAGACAGTCCAACGATCTCCACCTTGCTATCTCTTGGCCAAAGGAGTGTGTAGTTCTGTGTGTAATATCTTTGTGTGTGTGTGTGGGCAAGAGCGAAAGCTCAATTCTTGTAATGTTGATACTATTACTACCGGTACCACTGACGTACTTCTATCTCTCTGTGGCCCCTCTCAAACCAAGTGTACTAACCAGCCCACGGTAATTCAAAGTTTTCCTCCTCCAATCGTATATGTGTTCGTATGGAATGTATAAAAACACATCAGACTGGAGGATCCATAGTGGGCCATTACTGATCTCGTAGCATGACTACAGAAGCATGCATTCCTTATTTACTTCCTTCTCACACTCGCTCTAATGCTTCGCTCTTACGCACACACAAGTGAACACACACACACATTCAACTTGAATGTTCTTTACTTCTTGGCTGAATTCGTTCCTACAGTTGACTAAAGAGAGAGTGGAGAAAGTTGGTTTCAAGTATGCGCTAAATCTCAAGCATAAGAATGCTAAGTATTTGTAGTAGTGTTGTTCTGTTGTGTTAGTAACATATATATCAATGCACATTAGATGTAGAGGGAGTAGCTATACATAAAGATACCTTGTTAGTAAAAGTCGTTAGAAGTATAAGGAGAAGTCCAGGATGAAGGAGCGAGGAGACTTAGATCCTCACAAGAGTCTTATGGTGGTGGAGAAAGATTGAGCCGTAGGACTTGAACTATGTGCTAAGAAACTGAAATTGACGTGGGATTAAATACAACCACTCAACTTGTAAGGTGTGTGCTGAGCCAAGTGTTTATGGGCACGAGCTTAGACGTACACAAATGAAGAGTGTGCCCAAGGTGGAGCACATCTACTTAGCAGCAGCATCAAGCATCATTACATTTACTATTATTATTATCATCCTGTCTCCCTATGAGCAGCCCTCATCACGGCCAACGACGTTAGTCAGTCACTCCGTCGTATATTTTCCTCTTCAAGTCACAATGGTGGTGGTGGGTGATGAGCAAATATAAGTTTATGAGTAGACCCTTCGCACATCCACTCCAAGCTACTACTACGGGACGAGGAGAGCAGCGAATTAAACCATTGTTCTTGATGGCAAAGTAGAAGTGCCTTCATCATAGTCAGCCCTATCATCTGACATGACCATTGGTTCTAGTTTAGTGTGTGTTGCTAAATAATGACATAACTGTGAGGATATTTAGGGAGGACGAACGAGGTTCACATTAGGAATGCCATGGGGAGACGTTAATAACGCAGATGGAATTCTTGTAGAGAAAGTTTGATTTAAAATTGATAGAGCTGTAAGAGAATCTAAGAAAGGGAAGGTAGTGTAAGCAATAATGATGTTACAGAAGTCTACCTGCTTAATGTACCCACTTAAAGGTTCATATGGTATTCCCTTTGGCATTATAGTGTAACTACGGCTCAAAGTTACTTGTACTACTGCTAAACTTTTCACACGCATCATCATCATCATCATCATCATCCAGTGCAGTAGATGAGATTTGCAAACATGTTGCTAGGGTATGTGTGGGCGCTTATGGCACTAAGTTTATAGAAAGAGAAAGAAGTAACTTTCTCCAGCCTTTCATATGCATGCACACATGCAGAAACTTGTTCCGCACAGTTTTGAATTGCAAATGAGAGCTGGAGTGTGAGTGGTTGAGTTTCACCTGCAGAGAGGTAAACTTAAGAGGATATCTAATGAGATACAGTGTGTGGTCAAAGAGAAAAGCATGAAGATTTCTAAAGGAATTATAATGATCAAAAGAATTTTAAATTCTACCTCCTTTTTTCTCCGTATTATAGACATTAAATCTGATGAAGAATCGCTTGTCAAAGTTCCCAACGTCCGTGTCCCACATTAGCTCACTGTCCTGGCTTTTCGTTGGTGGCTGTGCCATTGAGGAAGTGCCCCAAGACTGGCCCTTAGGAATTCCTTCACGGCAGATGAATCAGCTGGATTTGTCAGAGAATTTTATTCAGGTAAGTGGAGCAGAGAGAGATTGTAAAATTCGCTGGAAATTTGACAGGAGAGATTCAATTTCACATTAGAGCATCAAAGGGAATGGATGAGGAGGGGGTAAAAATTGAGGAATTATTTTTCGAGTTGAGAGCAAGAAAGTTGGACTGTTTTGAGCCATGTGTATCCACTAAGGTTTGTTGGATAACTCGTCCAGTGGGCTCTCACGGTGAAATTTGATATGGGAGGAGGATAAGAGAACAAAGGGAATGTTCCTTTGGACGTGCCGTCCCTATGGATGATGTCAAATGGGAACGAAGCTTTGTTTCCCCCCAAATGCTTGCTCAGCTTGTAAGCCTCAATTTTTCCCTCCTTTTTACAAGGTATGAATGCGAAAGACTGGAGGATTAAGATGTTGGGGTTAGCAGACTGAAGTATTATTGAGTTGCTGCAATGATGTTGGTAATGATGATGATGACGATGATGCTCACACAACAGGTCTGGCCATCGAAACCCTTTGGAGCTCAGCTGACAGTACTGGACATGAGCGTGAGCAAGAATTACTTACAGAAACTGCCAGATGCTGCGTTTTTCTCCATGAACATCTTCCGTCTCTCTTTGGGCTACAATCGAATTCATGATATTAATCCCGGAGCTTTCTCCAGTCTTCAGTCCACATTGAAATACCTCAATCTGGAGAATAATCGACTTGAAACAATTCCTTGGCAAGCCTTGTCGAACTTGACTTCCCTCATGCATCTCTACATCGGCTCCAATGCTATTCAAGATAAGGGGATTGGGGAGCCACAAGGTACGGCAGACGCGCTGCTCTTTGTCTTTTCATTTCACACCCAAAACCACCCACTCTTTCCTTTCTCCCGTCCTATTGTTCTATTTTGCCATAAAATCAAGCCTATTTAAGCTGTAATTCCTCCAGTGGAAAGAGCTTGAGAAGCTACATGTGGGTGTGAGTGAGCTAGCTTCCTTTGTAATGGGGAATATAATAATGTAATTAATTTTTGAACCAATGGATTCGTTAATTAATTAAACGTAGCAATAAATTCAAGGAGGAAAAGAGGCCATTAAAGTGGCTTCCCCTTATCACCTTCAATATTCATTGCTTCCTCCGCGTTTTCTCCATGCAGTAGAAATCAACGACCCTATTACCCCAAGCAATTATGTCAGATTAGAATTTTTCCGATTTATGATGACACTCGCCACTACCACCGCGGCTCCATTAGTTAGTAATAATAATTGAGCTTGGTCATTGTATAAGACTGTAAATTGATTAACACACCTCGCTACTCGCTATTGTCAATGTACTTGTGTGTGTGTATGTATGTGAACATTTAATTCCATTAGCGCTACTCGATAATGTAGCAGTCCATGGGAGTGTACAAGCAAGATTGCCGATAAGTATGTGATAATTTACGAGTGAGTGGGTAGCGGGGAATGTCCACTAAGTAATTAACTGCTTGAGTAGGACGTAGTAAGCACATTTATGCAGAACAGAATGCATTGAGTTTATAAGGCTCTCTGAGAAACTTGGAGGGAAGAGGATAATGGGAACAGTCTCTGGTCTATGAAGGAGGCAAGAGACATGAAGAAGTGTGCTAATCCTGTGCTAATGTCTTGCAGACGGAGTTGAATGCAAACTGACATATTTGGGACTGAATGGAAACCAGTTGACGAGGATACCACGAAGATTACTCATCCGCTGCCCTCATCTATTCCATCTGAACTTGGGCTACAACCAAATCTCTCACCTGGACGACTTTCTCCACTTAGTATCAGGCGGGAGTGGGAGCAATATCGCTGGTGGTGGCACTCGCTTCCGTCGACTGCGTTATTTAAGCACCCTGATCCTCCGAAACAATCCCATCCGCACTTTGGCACATTCCTTTAACTTTCACACAGGTGAAATTCGGGGGAACTTGGGTGGGAATGGAACTGACTGGAATCGATCCAAGGACCATCCTAATGAGATTAATCTAGTTAGCAGTAGTGACACAAACAAAGAACAGCATATCCCATATCCGACCGACTCAAATGAGCTCATCCAAAGTCCACCGGCCTCAGGGTCAACGGGACACGGCCAAGGGAAAAATAAGATGGTCCATGAGGATGCTGCAGAGAAACTGCTCACGGAAACACTAGCATCCACCTCCATCATGACCAACATATTCCACACCGAAGTGTTTCCCAATCTCCATGAGCTCAGTCTGTCTTTCTGTCAACTATCCGGGGAGCTGGAAGCCTTTCCTTCACTCCCACTGACCACACTTGAGATCAGCATGGGACTCAAGAGTGCCACCACACTCCATCCCGCGCTCTTTAACGCATTGAAAAACTTGGAATGGCTCGCCTTAGACTACAATTCTCTCGTTCTTGTCAGGTGTGTGTACAACTTTTACCTTTCTCTACTTTCATCAGTGGTGCTTTCACAGTTCTTGTGGCTTTATGCCCTCCCTAGTATGATGATGAATCATGTTCACACGGAGAGAATGGAGAATATAGACATAAATGCTGTCAAGTTTGGGGCATTTAAACTTCTTTTTTTTTTTATTTCCAGTCGATAAACGCATGTGTGTGTTCCCGTTCCAAGATTAAACTCCACGATAGACAAGCAGGAAGCTTTTATTCTTTTTTTGGCTTTTCCTATAACTTCAAAACCGCAGAATTCGTAGGGACAAAAGTGTATGGAGGAAAGACTATTATGTGGTGAGATAGAGATGGAAAACATATGTAGGAGGGGTGAAATGATGAAAACTTTTTCTATTACCCCCAGTCATACAGAGAAAAAATTCAAAGCTGCTTAGCCCTCGAATGTCAAGGGAAATGACATTTACTGTACGAAGAGGAACGGATCGTAAAATTTCCTTATGTGAACCTTGAGAAAAAACGGTGTATGTGAGGACATGCATGAAGAGGAAGGAGATGAATACAGTAGATGCACCCAAAAAGTAGTAGATGAAAAAGCCAACAGTAGTCTCCTCAGCAGCATACACTTACTGCCGAGACAAACTTTCCTCTTACCGGATCTTCATGCTTTGCATCCTTTCAACTTTTATGAATAAGTAGAGAAGACGGCTTAGTATTGGCAGTGAAAATGTGAATATGTTTTACCAAGTATAAGTGGCGGGTTCGCTGGCTCTGTCCTGTGTCTGTCTTACTCTCTGTTCGTGTGAGAAGGATGAAAGTTTGCCGGCTGATTGCAACTTTTTAAGCTACAATAACTCTGTATTGTGTTTCGCTGAGCCATCTGTCATATGGAATGCGGGACACGAATTATTGGCTTTGTCACGACTTTTATTGCCAGATCAAAATACTGGCGAAAGGATCAGCATCAGTAGTAGTTGGAGTAGCTACTTTCTCCATCGACTCGATAATCTTGTATGGATATCATAGTTGTGATGCATGTAAGTACAATAAGGCAATACGTGAGTGTGTGCTCTTGAACTTTGAGTTTCTTTGGGGATATGTGTGTGTGTACGTGGAGGTTAAGTAAACAGTAGTAAATAGTGCATGGAGGCTCAACTATCAGACTTAATGGACTCCAAACGATTGAGAGGAGAAAGAGTTGTGTGTACTTCAAGTTACATAAAGAATGGATTGGGAATCCTACTCTCTGACTGACATCCGCTCTTCAGTTCGGTAATCAGTGTGTGTATGTGATGCTTAAATGTGATGTCTTGTGGGAAACTTTTGAATTCCCAAAACCCCACGCCCATCCAAATAGGATGAAGGACTTTTATTCAAATAGCTGCTCAAGAGGGGAACATTAGAAGTGAGGCCATGGTGCTTATAGCCTAGTTTTCATGTCAAGTGAAAGTCTATATGGGTCTCTTCTGTAGACTTGCTCGCATCATTATGCATGAAGGTCGATGGCTGATATGTGAAATGAGGAGTGAGATTAAGGAAGTTTGAAGCTTTGAAGTCATGCGTATATACATACATGGAGGAGGAGTATTGGTCATTGACTGCATGAGGATGCAAGTAATTTAGTTGGAGAAGTTGTTAGGTTACGTGGGATGGCTGTGAGAGCCATGAGAGGATTGAAGGTGAATGTGTTTGTATGTGCAGAGTGAATTGATGTCTTTGTTTACTGGTGCAGGAACTACACATTCTACTCGAACCACCGACTGAGCTATGTGAACCTGGAGTGGAATCGTCTGGGGAATTTGCCACCACAAATGTTTCACCCAAACATTCACCAGTCGATGACCCAGCTGAGACTTGCACACAATCGGATTCAGACAATCCAAGCCGAGTCTTTTCTCTCATTTCCCGCCATAAATCTTGATTTGAGTTATAATCAAATAACAACGATAGAGAAGGAGGCCTTTTCCACTGCTGCGCCAACACCGCCGCCGTCCTCTTCCTCAAGGGGAACCTCAAAGAGCTCTTCTTCCTCTGCAACCTCTTCTTCGTCCTCTCCTAAAGCCAGTCGCACTAATAGCAATGACGTCCATACGCCAACAAGTATTTTGACCGGTGGTCGTGGACAATTTTCTAGTACTACTAATAATAATAATAGTAGCGGTGGGCTGAGTATTGGTCCATCGTCTGCCTCAACGTCATCCTCCTCAACGTCTTCATCACGCCGGGGGAACGGGAATGGAGGGGAAGGGACGATTGGGGACATGCCCGTATCCTCTGTAGTCGCTGCTGCACTATCCTCTGCCGCCGCAGATGATCACCCCGGGCTGAATATTTACTTGAATCACAACAGGATGACGACCATCCGAACTGGAGCATTCTCTCAGGAAAAATTCAATCTGATCGATTTAAGTTACAATTTCTTGACGTCCTTCAGCCTAGATGTCTTTGGCCGACGCACCATCATCGATGGCTTGAATGTGAGTCATAACTCCCTGGAGCGACTCAATCTGAGGCAGAGATGGGCGGGTAATCATATCGTCAAGTTTCTGGACTTATCCTACAATCGAATTCGCTTCCAAGGAATCGACTTCACGGGACTCTGTGTTACCACTCTGCTCGACTTGTCTCACAATTTGATAGAGAAGGCCGACGCCAAAATATTTCCAGCCAATTGTTCTCTCAAGGTGAGTGCCCTGCTTCACACACACGCACACACACACAGACAAACACACACACACACACACATAGAAAATGTGTTTTTCCCATCTGTACTGACATACGTACGTACGTACGTCAACTGTAAAGAAAACTGCCACTGAAGTCTGTTACTTTCTCCCCACTCTCTGTCTCACCATGTTTGCAATATGAACAGAAAATGGGATTTTAACACGTAATTCTCATCAAAATCCTGAAATGACAGCTTAGCCTTTGCCATCACGATGGGGGAGAAGCCACATAGATATACGTATGCTCTTCCAAATACATACACACATACGCTCTCACATAGCCATTCACCTATGTATGTACTCCACAGGATCACAAGGGAGGCGATGGAGGTAATAGGAATGACACTGGAAGATGAGATAGAGGGGGTAATAAAACGGCATGTTAATGACAACATGAATTTCATCCTTGTGGTTTCCAACTTTCTCCAAGCCACACACAAACTCTTTTACTCACTCACTCACACACGCACATACACTTAAATTTACACTGCACTCCGACTCCCTCATACTATTTTGATTTCCACTGAATTACCCACTCTATACATTTACTTTGCGCTGTAATTAAGATTTAATTTTTACTGCGGCATAATTTTTATGATTCCAATGAAGTTGTGTGATTACATGAGAAATACATGTGTATGCCCATTATTGTCATTTGGTGTGTTGCGGAGTGGTGGGCAGCGGATTAATTATTCTCATTGCGTACGGAGGTCTCAAAGCAGTTTGCATTGTACAGGGGAATAAGGAGATGATTGTTGCTTCCGGCAAGCAAACGTATGCGATGGGTAATGATTTTGGGAAGAGGGAAAGAGGCTTGTCGGATGTCGCAAGGACTCCCGGCATGAGCACAGGATGCTCGTCGGCTTCGGTTGAATGTTTTTGAATAAATGTGTAATGGAATATTTATAGGAGTTGAACCTTGGTGGGAATAACATTGCCACTTTGGAACATGGGAGCTTTGCTAATTTGCGTGATTTGACGGTAAGTTAAGCGAACCATCTCGTTGTTTATTGAGCTGAACTGTGGAAACTTTGATTACTACAGGGAAGGAAATGATGGTGAAAGTCCTGTAGGGTGTACACAGTATCTTTTTTAAAGCCATTCACTCTCACGGTATCACGCCCTTTGGCCTGTAGCTTGTCATTTCATGATGTGGTCGAGTAATCCGTCTGTAATTTCCTCACAGTGCTTGCCCTGGGGAACTTGTGTCTCAGTTGACGCTGAGAATTTCGGCGGGGCAGGGAAGCGGGATCTAATGACATTAAATGTGAATTGGCTTGGTTACATTTGTGGAAGTGAGCTGGGTAGCAGGGTTAATTTCAAAGAAACATTAATGTATGCGCTATGGGTCTCATCTCACTCCTGTCTGAAGGGCCAAGGGCTTCGTATGGAAATGAGCAGAGGCCTGTGAACAGAGCCGTAAGTATGGACAGAGTAGGAATGTGCTGCTATATTCACACCTGAAATGATGACTTCACCCGACCTACTTTCACCTTGTTAAATTTTCATGCAATGTAAGAGTGTGTGTGCAAGAGTTGCTCCTTTGTTTTCTCCCCACTTTCTTATTCTTCTTCTCCTCCTGGCTGCTTTCTTTGTTTTAGAGCAGAGTCAATTTTAAGTGGGTCACGTTTAAACTTGATTGAAATTTGAATCTGGTGATTATCATACGACAGAGGGAGTGAGTGGAAATGAGCAGTACATGCGGAGAGAAGTTCTAATCAACTTCACTACTGTTGAAAGTTGATAGTTTTTTCCATCTCCGCTTATTTTTCCTGCCCACTTAATTAAACTTTAGAAGGCAGTGAAAATGAAGAATCATACCTCTCGCCATGTGTCTGATTGTAAGTGTACTTAGGGACTGTTTGTATGTGGCAGTCCTGTTGCAATTCATTACTTGATGGAGTGTGGGGAAAGTTTTGGAAATTCATTTAATTATAGCACTTCATTATTCACTCCTGCCACACTCATATATGACTGCGGTTTGCAAGTTTCTATGACAGAAAGAAAAAAATCAACTTGTTCCTTGTCACTAAATGCACCAAGTTGACTTTCAACAGGAACGGATCAGCATTGAGGACGACTGAGTTGACAACTGTAGTGGTGATGGTGGTGGTGGCGGTGAAAGTGAAAACAAATGAAAAAAGTTTGTCAGGAAAAGGACGTTGGGACTAGAGGGAGGAAGACAGAGGAGTAATCACATGGTGCTTGTCTTCAAGTGCTTACAGCCTTTTCTACCGCTCTTCACTGCATTGTAGCCATGACTTTACACGTGGAAGCTTCCATTTCATTAAATGCTCAGTAAGACAAGTTGACTAGCAGTTTAAATGAGAGTAGCCTGAGACCACGGCCATGACTTTCTCTCGTCATTTCGGTCGTTTATATTACTGGCGGCACCAAGGATGGGCCAACTTTTCCCACTTGAATTCCACAGTAGATGATTTGCATAATATTGTCTCCCATGCTCCTCTCATATTTCTAAGAGTATTATTATTCTTATAGTATTATCGTGGTCCAATTATTCTGGTTAAATTCTCTCTGGTTTTTACAGCAAACTTTCCAAAGTAATCAACGTTTCCATGGCGACCAAAAAAGTGGCTAGTTGTGCTGGACAAAATAATATCCCATTGTACTTTCAGGTTTTGGACTTATCATGGAATAAAATTGACTTACTGCCACCCGTGATATTCATACGGAACACGAAACTGCGCCATTTGGATCTTTCAAGGAACCACATCAGGTCTCTACCTCGAGACTCATTGGTGGGCTCAGCTGTGGAGATACTCAACTTGGGATCCAATCACTTTGTCAACCTGCCCGTTGGAGCCTTATCACAGGTCAGCGACAATTAATCTCGACTCATTAGGGCCCTGAGAGAGAGAGTGGAGGGAGGCACGGACTTGACTGATATATCACATACAGAGTTAAGTGAATTTTATGTGGGACAGTATGAAATTTAAGGTGGGAAGGTATAATACACGATGGTACGACGAAGATTTAGTTTCCGCACTCCCTCTCCATACCTTGACTCTGCCTAGGTTGAACAAAGCGTGAAAGCTTAAAATGCTACACGCTGGAGACATCCACACTGCTCCGTGTCTTCCTGCCAGCTCTGGTTTCCCCTCTACATTGTGTGCTCGGCACTCTTTGTGGGAAAGTATGGTGAGGCTGATCTTATTTGGCATTTGTTTACACTGTGTCCGTCCCTGTAGATATCCCGACGGTTGAGAAGATTGGACATGTCACAGAATTCGCTGGAGCACTTGGACAGCACCATGTTTGAGTCCATTGCTGGGCTTGTCCACCTTAATTTGTCGCACAATCGACTCAGCATTTTACCCGACAACGCCTTTGCCAATTTAGCCTCTCTTCGAGAATTAGATCTGAGCTTCAATTTTCTCCGGGCCAATTTCAAAGTAAGTATTTTTTTTTACTTCATCTTAACCTAGTGAGCGGATATGGTGCCCAATGTTTAAGTTGGTTAGATATGGACCGACGTGCGTACTGTACTAATTGCTTCTTGACAAATGACCAGCGTTGATCCTTCTCCCTCGTCTCGAAGTCTCTCGTCATCAATAATTCAGTAGACTCTATCGCACATGTTGTGTTTTATACGCATTATTGACAACTATATGGTGAAGCAATCATTTTTATTTTTATACTGCTATCACCAACTTCCACATACCAATGGTGCCGCTGAAAGTATTTTGTTCGTAAGATCTGAATCTCACACCTGCCGCTCAAAAACAAATGGAACTACATGCCCACGTCCCAGGTGTTCCGCTCTTTTCACCACTGGCCAGGAACATACCACTGACAGCATCTGTTTGTATGTGGAATTTCGCAAGGTTTTAAGGATCCACATGGGGCAAATGCTTCCATTTATTTTCTCTACCTGTGGAGTTATTGCACATTGAGCGAGCGAGTGAGAGGTATGGAAGGGAATTATTACAACTACAACATGCTGCAACTCGGGAAGGAGGTATATTCTTTGAAGGGTTGTTGTTTTTGCAAATCTTAGTTGCGAATTAGTTGAAGCCCACACAATATGAATTTTGTATATGGCCCCTGGGACTTTTGTGCAAGGGAGGTTGCTAGGTACCTCGAGAAGTGCGCACGGATCAAGTTGTTACGAGTGTGTTTATTCCATGGTGAAATGAGAGAGCTATATATACGAGAAATCAGAGAAGAGGCTTTATGAGGTAAATCTTGAGATGATTCTTGAGGGGCTGAGTGAGGATGTTGACTGCAGATTTTTCGACCTGCTTGCGGTTACGGTTGTCGTGGGATGCGGAGGTGGTAAATATTTCACAGGGAATGGACTATGTGTGTGTGTGCACTTAAGAAATAATGCAAGCTTGCTGTGTAGACAGAGAAAGACGACGTGTGCTAGTGTTTAGGGAGAAGTTGTTGGTGGTGGATGAGTTACAGTGGTTTTGTTGAGTGCACAAGGAGAACAAGGAAGAGAGAGAAGAGGATTTTGTGGGGTCAACTACGTTACTATGTCTGTGAATAATAGATACAAGCACAAAGTGGTCTGGAAGCAATTCCCGAGGTAGAATAAACTGAGGATGTTTGGGGCTTGAGTGTGTAGCGGGGGGACGCTCAATTATTTACTATTTCCAATTATGTTTTCTTGCCCAAGTTAGTTCAGGTTAAAACATTTAGCCGGGCCAGGGGGGGACGAGGAAGCTAGGGCTTCTCCAACAGTGCGACCGGCAAGGTCAGACAAAGCAGCTAAATTGTTGCAGTCGGAAACTATGCAAACAATTCCGTCTGATTGGATGCATCGTGAGAGTGCATAAGTGCGTGGTGTGAAGTGGATTCCTTGTGTATATGTGCGTCAGTACCTAACGTAAGATGGAACAATCGCTTGATTTTTTCTCTGTCTATTTCAGGAACTATTTCACTTCTTGCCCAAGTTGAAACTTTTACGACTTTGTGGGTGCGGAATCAAAGTTTTGCCCTTCTTACCACTCCCGCACTTGGTCTCATTAGAGTTGGCTCACAATGGACTGAGCGAAATCAAGATGCAGAGTTTGGGCTCACTCACCAGACTTCGTCACCTCGACCTCTCCCACAATGAGTTGACCAAATCCCGCATTCCCAATTGGACTCCACTTTACAACCTTGTCACGCTCAAGTTGTCCAACAATCCTCTCAAGGGGTCTGACCTTAGACTCACTTCAATTATTTACTCATTCTTTATCCTAGAACGTGGAAAAGGAGGGATTAGTCCTGCAGAACCTATTCATTTCAACTGGACTATAGCTGGATGATACACTTTTAGATGTGGTTATTGCTTGTTATGAACGCTATTTTCATTCTTCCACACAACCTCTTTTGTCTTTATACACCCGGGATTTTTTCTATTTTATTTTCCCAGGCTGAATAAATAGTTTTAGTTAAATGAATGTGGATTCAATCGGAACATCCTCCTCTTGCCGTTCTGTCATTAGTTTCTCTGCGATTGAGGAAGCGGGAGACAAAGGAGAGAGAATTAATGAGCAATTTTTATACGCAGTTTGACAAAAGATACATTCTATGGATTGGGTCGACTGGAATCATTGGAGATTTTGGATATTAGCCTACTGGATCGATTTGACGGGGACGTCCTCTCCCATCTATTGAATCTACGATGCCTAGCTGTGGAAACTCACCCTAGTATTGAGAAGTATCGTTTCCGTTTAGGTATGTATGTATCTTTGTAGTAGACACAATGGAATGGATGATTGCATTCATTACTTGGAAACTTGTAGGAATTCAGTAGTTTGTGTGCAAGTGTGTCCCATGTTGATGCCAAGAGTGAGAGGATTTAGAGACTTTGTGGGACTAATGAAATTCTTGAGCGAGTTGAAACAATGGGAATGAATTGTATGATGTAGGTCCTATCTTATCAAGTATTCCACACTTGGAGGAGTTGCGAGTTGTAGTCAAGGACGAAGTGCTCTCAGATCAACTGCAAGGATTTCAGCCGAAATTAAGAAAACTGACCATTAGCGGAGAGAAACTGCGGCGGATAGAGAGTACGGCGTTGGATGGACTCGAGAACTGTTTCCACATTGACTTGGCCATTACTCACACCTCCGTGGATGACATTCCCTCCAAGATCTTTGAGAAGTTGCAGAGTGCGGCTTGGGCAAGGCTGGACTTGAGCCATAATCGGCTGTCCTCACTCGACTCCTTTGCTTTCTATCCGAATCCTAATAGGAGTGTCTGGTTCTCCCGCGGCACCAAGATTCTTGAAGGTGAGTGTGTATGTGCGAGGCCCAGTCATTATCGATTGGCAGGGTCAGACCCAGAATTGGGGGAGGGAACAAGAGGAGGGAAGAAAGAGAGGCTTAATTGAAATTTCACAACAAGACAAATGGACTGACTCTGTGTTAAAAAATCTAGGTGGACTCATACTGAATGGGAACGAATGGATCTGTGACTGCAACCTGGTGTCCTTAGGAGCCTGGCTCAGACGTTGGCTACGTGAGAGCTTCCAGTCCCATTCCACGGACAACATCCCACTGGTCCACTCCATGTATGAGTCCTTGCGTGTACCCACATGTGCAGATGCAAAGGGAAAAACAATTCCCATCATTGAATTGTACGCGGATAGCATGTGTCATGCCAGCGCTCTCAGTTCCGGCTACTCTCAACTCTCTGAAAAATCCACTAGACTTCACTTAACTGGAATATTCATTATTTTCTCTCCACTTTCATGTTCTACCTCTCCTCCGCTACTCCTCCTCCTCCCTTTGTTTCTCCTTCATTTCTTATCCCAACGAATAATCTGTTCCATATCGTAAGGGCGGTTCACCACCACCGCCGCTGCAGTACATACACACACACAATAGTGCGTTACCATTTCTCTTTGAACACAATATGGTGCACGTGGTATCCGTCCTTCTATGCTGTATCTTCTATCTGTACTTCCTCCGTCGTTCCGGCTGTAGATAAATCTGGATCCTCTCCACCATTCCGGGGTCTTTCTCCCGAAAAGATGATTCCTCTTGAGCAGTGACCATGATAGAAGAGGCGGAGAACGATAATAATGATCCCCAGCTATCGACATGCAACGGGCGTAGTGTGTCTGTCTGTCTGTCTCAATGCGAGTTGTTGTGATTACTGCTAAGCCACAAGAGGGAAATGAGACCGAAGTCATTGTCTGGATGTGGAAGGAATGAAGCAAACGGGACGAAGGAAAGAGCAAGCAAACCTCCGGTTACGATGTGATCACCAATAACTGCTTAATGGACATGGCCAGTGTGTTTGTGTGGATTGTTTAATGACTATCAATAATAAATTGCGGGAGTAGGAACTATATGAATGCGACTGCAATTTAGTAGCCCACTGCCATTATATACTGCACACATATGAAGGAGTTAATTGAAACTACCATATGAAATGTGTACTATAAGGAGGGGAGAAACGGAAGTTGAGGATGATATTATTATTATTAGTAAAACATACATATCAAATAATGGCTTCCAAACTTAATTGTCTTTTAATTCAATACGTAATATTGTAATATAAAATGTAGGGCACAATCCGTGTCGACTACTAATGTATATAATGTTGTACATATATTGTGAATCCATGATCATATTACAATAAGAACAACAACAAAGGCTTTCCATACTATCTCCTTTCTTCATCTAGCACAACTTAGAGAGAGTTTCCCTGTGTGTCTGGGGTGGATGGATGGAACGTGACAAAGTATTGTGTATGGTGCACGTAATACGCGGATGACGAATTGACTATTATTATGATGAAATTCAAGTGCCTTATGCGTGTGTACTATGACATTTGTGTGTGCGTGTAGTATCTCTCGAGAAGACGAAGAAGAAGAAGGAAGGATGGGGTGGTTTATATATTATTAATATGATGATACTGTTACGATGATTATTATTATGACGTATCAAGAATACACATACCTTACCTTTCATTATTGTTACTCCAGTGTGTGCTCTCTACATGTACTATGTGCTTAGTAGTAGTAGTTCTAATTATAATAATACTGTTATGACATTGTATCATGGATGGATGTGCAAAAGCTTTCATCAAGCTTGTAAGAATAAACATGACCATTTCAATGACATGTTTACTTCCTGAAGGCCATGAGGATTACATTTTCTCTTTGATCATTCTACTGTCAGAATGAATCTGACGAAATTAATTGGATTAATGCACTTCTTGCTTCCTCTTGCTCCGGACCAAGTTGACATGGAACTCTGGGATCATCTTAGAGTGATGCGAGGCCATCTGGTGGTCGCAGGTAGGGTCGAATAATGCACTCAGACACTTTTAATGCAGGAAAAAATGTCATGGGATGAAACTCATTGGGCGTCCGAAAGGTCATGAAAGGTGTCTTTTGAAAATAATTTGCACGTAGACAAGTCATCACTGACTGATCTGGCCATGGCCATGGCCGTACATTATCGAGAGAACTCGGATTTCTATCTATAACTCACTTGTGAGTGCAGTATGCATGATCTTGCTTGGCTCATTGAAGCCCCATTTACATGCATGTGTGACCATTATGTAAATGTGATAACTGACCCGGCTAGACATTTGTAGCGTTTTTGAGGCTATCAAGTGAATATTCATGCGGCTGTAATCACACACATGACCTTACCCAGGTTCAGCAGACGAGTAACGCCATTATGACCATGAATGCCCACTACAGTAATATGTGGATTCGTAAAGCTTCTCTAACACTCCTCGTAAATTCTAGCCTACGTCCTAATGAACCCACTCAATTAGGTAGTTCGTGTTGGGAATGAGCCACACAGGGTAGGAAGTGAGTGATCAACCTAGAAATTCAGCCATATGTGGCACCAGGAGTATCACCAGACTGAGGGCCGGAACTTGAGCTCCACCGCAGAGCTAATTGTTTGATGCGATGGGTACACCAAAAGCGGTGATAGAAATCTCAGCACTCGTCAACGTGCACGGAATGTATGAGCTATTTATCTGCTTGTATGGCAAGGAGAGTTAGTGACTGTAAATGAGATCTGTATCACACCCATAAACGGACTATACACTCACACAAACACACACTTGACGACGGAGGCGTCTGGAGTGAAAATCATGTTCTGTTCGAGCTACCTCCGACAATCATAAGGACCGCACACATTCACGGTTGCCTTCCTTAGCTCGGGTGATTATATGAGACGGATGGAAATTCTAGGTGTAAATATGGAAGCCGGTTTATGTTGGATGGTAGTTTCAATACCGTCATCATACTCTCAGGAATGAGGTGTTGATGCGCATTTGATTGATATTTGGGAACGGCAGGCATGATACTGCAATTAGAAATGAAAGGGATGTCAATAGTATTGCTAGCCTACCGGATGGCAATCTACGGATGATATTGGCGACACGCAACAATGGAAAATGGATTAGTCATCCGTGATGATGTACACTTGAAGCAAGTAATAGAAGGAAGAGTAAGACACGGTCGTTACTCTCACTTCAAATATTCATCTCATCTCCTCTGTAATTCGTTACGTCAATGCGTGCTGTAAGTGCGTGCAGTAAGTTCTTTGCCATAGGGCAGTCATACAGTGACTGTCAGGTCAATAGGATCTTCGTAGAGGATGTAGATCCTGAAACTTTCACTTTTATGACGTACCTCTTCCAATGCAATGCATTCCCATGCGTTTCCTGGGATACCCCAAACACATTCACTAGCTTGGCAGGGCTTTTATTTCCCACTGTACAGAATATATAAGCATCAAGCCTGTCATGTCATGCATTCAGAAAGCATCTTGAGCTTCAAGCCTCAACATGTATTGCGAAAAACTCACTGGGGCATTTGTGATTCTGACCATCTTCTACCCAGCAGAATCCCGGTCACCTCGGGTATGAGCCTTTCATATTATATGTTTTTACCATTTTTTTAAAACTCATATTAATCAAACAACTTGCAGATCCTCACCGGAACACAATGGATTCCAGTGACGGAGACGGCCCTTAATGTCAACTCGTCCGTCAAAGCGTCCGGAAGTCATCCTCAAGAGTTTCTCCTTCCACCTCCGAGTGACACGCGCTACGCCGAGTCCAATCTGAAGCCTCTTGACTTCGTTCCATTCAACTACCCTAGCATTCAGAATCATCGTGTAGACTTTGCAAATGGAACCACCAGTGACAATCAAGTGATCCCATTCTACAAAGGTCCCCCTACCTCGACTGTCTCCGCGAGTACAAAGGTACGGCGGAGGGTGAATGTGGAGAAGTTCCGAGAGTGCATATTCTTTCAACTTTGTGACAAGCCTGAGTGCTTTCATTACGGACGCTTCGGTCAGTGTAAGACCAAAGGGAAGGAGGCCTTGGGAAAGGTTAAGACCGTGGTGAACAAAGGATAGGTTTCTACTCAGCAAACTATACTTTGTAGCATATTATGTTGTATTCTGAAAAACTAATTTATTTTTTTTGTGACTAAAGTCTCATATTGTTGAATAGTCTCTTTCTGCAACTTCTCAATAAAGAGAGATATTGGATCTCGTAGCCTTTAATATACCATCTCAATGCGCATCCTTTCATCACTCGTACCTCTTCAATGCTTATGCAGCCTTCTCAAGTCAATTACCCCGGATCAGCTTGCACATATACTGCTGATAAGTGCATACATAGTTAATGCTTACGCACGGGAATTCATCGGAGCTGAAGGATTTTCAATGCCAAGTACATCGCAACGGGTGGAGTTGGCTCCGTCATTACCAAGGCCATGGTGCTATAGAATTAGCATGGTGGCAAGTTATTTCTGAACTATTACAAGAATGTTTTTGGTTAGGGCCACTCGTGCACAAACATTCCTTTATTACTCCCAACCCAACTCCCGCTTCAGTTAGTATACCTGCC
Organism: Deuterosminthurus bicinctus; assembly: GCA_034698825.1. Lineage (NCBI taxonomy): Eukaryota > Metazoa > Arthropoda > Collembola > Symphypleona > Bourletiellidae > Deuterosminthurus > Deuterosminthurus bicinctus. The sequence goes on from JAQIWI010000018.1 coordinate 51,333, forward strand.
CGCACGAATCGTGTAACGGGAAGTGTTTGATGAAATTCACACAGAGAGCTTACACACATATTTCTGAGCAAGGGGTTCATCTTCAACTGAATTCTGCGATTTGTAACAAAGTATACGTATCTGTTCAGTTATTATATCCATTTCAGCTTCATCATATGGATCGGATTACTATAAAGCCAAGGGAGGAGAAAACTCAAGTGACACTCAACTTTTGCATTGACCGATTCGCAGCAAACTTTCAATTTTATGTGCCCCTTTGTTAATTGAGATAAAGAGTGAATTGACGCCGAGTGAATTAAGCTGATAAAGAGAATCAGCTGTAGGCTCCGGCAAGAGAGTCGTCGCAGTTGTTCAGTTGAATAAGATTGCGCATAGACGTGAGGCCGTAGTAGAAGTCCATGCAGAAGAATATATAACAGTATTCAATGGGGATTGTGAATGTGAACAGGAAACTTCTACCGCCTAAGCTCCACTACTTCACCTACTTTGCTGGTTGGTATAATGTTTGATTATAAAATGTAGGTTTAATGGACATTGTAGTTAGCACCAACTTGTCTTTGTTCCCTCAAGGTGTGGCAGCATTGTGGTCCTTCACTCAAGTATGCGGTCGTCAATTAGGAATATCAGAATTCAACGTCGGTGTCATCTACACAGTCGCACCGATTCTTGGCACAATTTGCAATCCTTTATTTGGCGCTTTAGCTGACCATTTTAGGATTAAGAGAAAAGTATTTTTGATATTCATTATCATTAACACTGCCGCTCTACTCGGTTTCGCTGCTCTTCCGTACGAGCAAGCCGTTGGGACAGAGGATAATGAAGCCTTGCTTCATGCCTGTGAGGATGGCAGATTTTTTAGAAACAATGAGACAAATGTGACTGAAACAATGTCAGGGGATGAAGACCAGATGACAGTAGTCCGGGCTTACGAGGCTGGAATCAGCTTTGATTCTCATATCTTCTGGTTCTTCACACTACTCGTATTCATAGGATGGATTTCGATGGGTGTTGTGACGTCTATTGCGGACGCTTTGTGCTTTCAGACGCTTGGTAAGACTTGAAATGGTTAAGGAAGATATGAAGTGTGTGTGAGCTTTACTTCACTGTGGTATTATTTTTTGTTACAGGTGACCAACATCATCTCTACGGAATGCAGCGACAATGGGGAGCCTTCGGATGGGGAGGAGCCACATTTTTGGCTGGTTATCTCATTGACGTGTACACTAAAGAGAATGAGCCGAAGAATTACACACCATGTTTCTATCTTGTGGTTTTCTTCATGACTGCCGCCTTCATAGTCTCCTGTCTTTGGAAAGCAAGTTTTGTTAGATTTAAGGATTATTTGCACTTTTTGATGATATAGGGGAAGACGTTGGAGGCACTAATGCAATTATCTGAATGATTTTAAAGGTCAAAGAAGAGGAGGGGTCAGAGTCTAAGACCAAAGATCTGGCCAGACTTATCGGGCAACCTAGAATCTTTGTCTTTGTATTGGCTTGTATTATCGTAGGTATATGCACAGGATTGCAATGGAACTTTTTGTACTGGTAAGTACTCAACTCGATTTGTGTTGGAGAAAGTAATGAGTACAATGGAGAGAGAGAGAGAGATAGAGTAAAGTCAATGTTCTGGCAACACAGGTACGTTGAAGACTTGACACGAACTGCTAGTTCGGCAGAAGTAGAATGCGAGTATACAAAATGGCTTAAATTGCTCCAAGGAGCCATAGCTGCTGTTCAGTGCTTTGCTGGAGAAGTGCCATTCTTCTACCTGTCAGGTAAGATTCCTTCCAAAATATTCCAGGTATTCCAAGGTTACTTTACTCCAAGTGTCTTTTCTCTCATCAGGCTGGTTCATCAAGAAGCTGGGTCATGTAAATTGCATGAGTTTGGTGATGGGAGCCTTTGGCTTGAGATTCTTACTGTACTCACTAGTCACAAACCCTTGGTACATTTTGCCCATCGAGCTTTTCCAAGGGCTCACTTATGGCATCTTCTACTCCACCATGGCATCCTACGCCTTCATTGTAAGTCCACCCGGAACCGCCGCCACAGTCCAGAGTTTTGTTGCAGCATCTTTCGAAGGAGTTGGTATGACACTAAACCCTTATCTGACGTATATTCTAATAAAGTATAAAAAATAAATATTCCCATACATATTTCCATTCTTTTAACTCTTATCCTCAGGTGTAAGCGTCGGAAGCTTTCTATCCGGAGCTTGCTTCAAGATCTACTCAGGACGAATAACCTTTCGCATCTTCGGACTAGCAGCCCTAGCCACATGTGTTCTTCATATTATTTGCATGTATTGTATCAACAAAACATCCCGTTCGCACAAATATCAGCCTCCATCGCGTAAGTAGTATTACATAGTACTAAAAACCTGAAAATTCCCATGACTAATGTTACAGTATACACAGCAAATTATTCCCAAACTTTTTTTAAATACATTATTCCCATCTTTCCAGATCCCGCACAGGCTGTTGCTGATGACCAGGATAACTCATATCCTGAAACCAAAGAGATTACCAAGGCTTAATTTAGGAACAGTGCTCTTCCGATTCCAATGTCCTTCTATTTTACCTCATCTGTCATCAGTTTCACAATAAAAGACTCATCTTTGAATAACCAAATCAGGGCCTATCGGCATCGGCCCTTCCAACCGCATTGATCTAGTCTATTGTCATGGCTACCATCACATGAATTGCTCTTCCGGATGACCTGACATGACCTAAAGTAGACATCATTAGAGGACGACCGATCCATAGCTATTACGCTATAAATGTTCCATTAAACTGAGCATTAGAATTTGTAAACATCCTTTCGGTAGTACTACCGCCTAAGTTAGTTACTTCCTTCATAGTAGTCAATAGTTGGCACATTACTCACTCATACTAAAGAGAGCCTAAAAATCCCTCCATTCCATGTAAGTAGTACTCTCTGTATACTTCCGTACTTGATCAAATGAATGTTCTGGTTCAGGCCCAGGCAGGCCTGAGAAATGCTTTTTAGGTACAACAAGTATGCACGAAGAGCATAGAAGGAGCATGACGCTATGACGTGACAAGAGTCTTTTGGACTTTCGAGTACGCCTATAAGAGAGGTCCTGTTCAAATGCTCCTCGTCCAAGAGTGACTCTTGGAGTGGAAAACAGCTTTCTGATGGAAATATTTGTGTGAAAAGTTGAATTATTGATAGATTTGAAAGATTAAATTGGATTTTTTGTGATAGGTTAAAAATTTGATCTCATTTTTATACTCGTACTTGAAGTAACTTATTATCAAAAAAATGGGACGAAAGAAGAAGAAGCAGGCGAAGCCGTGGTGTTGGTGAGTTGTTTACATTGAAAATGCATTTGTTGAATTCCTAATTTAATGTTCCAATACAGACGGTATTTGTTTGTATGAAGGGTGGATGTAAAAATTAATGGAAAGTATATGTATTAAAAATGGGAGGAGTGTGTGGGATTGAGAAAGTTGTTGAATTTTTTCAGGTACTGTAATCGAGAATTTGAAGATGAGAAGATATTGATACAGCATCAAAAAGCCAAGCATTTTAAATGTCATACTTGCCATAAGAAATTGTATACTGGTCCGGGGTTAATAATTCATTGCATGCAGGTAATGTGTGGGATCTTGTTGATTGTTGAGGTCAGCCGACATGGGATATTCAATGATATATGGTTTTACACAGGTGCACAAGGAGACGGTGGATAAAATACCAAATTCTTTGCCGCATCGGAATAATATTGAAATAGAGATTTATGGGATGGAAGGGATTCCTGACGCTGACCTCAAGGAGCATGAAGAGCAGAAGAAGTCTGGAGGGCGGCAGAATCAAGCCGCTCGTCAAGAGGATTCCTCGGACGAAGAAAGTCCGGTTTTGAAGAAATCTAAAGTTGACACTACTCCCGGAGCAACATTACCTGGAGCTGGCCCTCCTGGGATGTTCCCACAGATGCAGACTGGGATGCTACCCATGGGGGGAGGTGTACCTCCTCAAAATGGAGCTTTTCCTGGTCAGATGGGCCTCCCTGGGATACCCATGATGATGGCTCCTCGTGTCCCCATGAATATTATGCCCATGCAGATGCAAAACATGCAGATGCAAAACATGTTCCCGGGTAATCCTTACATGGGAATGAATCATGTTCAAATGCAAGCCCAGATGGGAGTGAATCCCATGATGCAGGGTATGATGATGGGTCCAATGGGTGGTCCTGGAGGCAACCCTGCTTTTCTTCCTGCCGGAATGCCCTTCCAAGCTCAAGCTGCCGTCATAGGACAACCTCAGCGGCCTCTTTTTCCGTCAGCAGCCGCAGCAACAGCTGCTGCCATAGCTACTTCTATAGCAGTGAGTTCATATAAAATTTATTAGCTTAGAGGTCACGTGACACTCATGGAGGATTTTTTCTTTCAGTCCTCAACCGCTGCATCAACAATAAGCGCAGAATTTAAGCCCATCGGAAGTCAGGCTAATGCTGCTAACAGTGGGGCCCCGAAGTCTACCTTATTTCCTGCTTATGGGTAAGTTTTCCACCTCATGCTTAACCATTTCATGGGCGACAGAGGCTTAAGTTCTAATGTTGATTGTGATTGTACAGCGGGAATGCAAGTCCGTCTGTGGGGAGTGGTTCAAATGGAGTATTGAAGGATGAAAAGGCTGATATAAAACCACAGAACACTCCAATGATTGTTCCTCCCGGAGCAGGTTCCAAAATCATGCATCCCCCTGAAGACATCTCTCTGGTTAGTAACGAATTCTCTCTCATTGCCGCGTGTGGTTCGCAGAATCAGCTGAATGTTTTGTGGGAATTTTAGGAGCAAAAGAGGGCCATGTTGTCGAAATATTCTCAACCGAAGATACCTTCCCACTCCATTTCTGCACCTCCAATGCTGCGTAGTAATCCAGGCTCCTTCGGCGAAGGTTCAGACAGTGCTAATTCAAATATTATCAACAACACACAACCTGGAGGTAATCAATTTCGACCTCCGTCCATGGGACATCCAGGTAAGCCCATTTTAGTCAGTTGATTTCTTCAATGCCAATGCCCATAAAACGATCTCATCGTTCTATCCAAAGTAACATTGATCTTGTTGTGTCCATTTGATTTTATATGTCATCATGTCATTGTTATTATTATTCCTGCACATACAAACTATTGCCGATTCTTGTGAGAGTAGAAAATCTGTGGCCAACAGCTCGATGTGACTTCAAAATTCATTGCGAAACTGTATGTAGCGTTGATAAAGTGAACCGAGTGAAGGAAGCATGATTTCTATTCTCCAAATTTTCCTCTTGCTTGCTTAACATTGCTTTAACTTGTGTTGTCATTGCACATAGAATTCCAAATATAAATTCAAGTTTTTTTAGCATACCGCACTCATGTTTGTAAGTCAATAACTGCGTAGTGATTGACCAACGTGTTTTGTCGCAAGAGTCAAATATAACGTTGCTTTTGTATTATAAAAATTGTAGTGAGTGCTCAGTTTCGTTCGTTATCTTGCATGCGTTCTTCTTCCTCATGTTTTTTTTATTATATTTCAAACCATTTGTCACAGAGGTATAAAATGATTAAGTCATACAAAGTAAAAGCAATAATTCCTGGCCTGTCTTCCAGTCAATTGGATCTCGGTATGGTCAAAACTCAAAAGATTGGTCTGTATGTTGGAAGGCACGAAAGGTCATTGAATTTTTTCTCGTCGTTTCTCTTATCCTATATTTGTATTAAGGTTATTTTCATCATATTGTCGGGCTATATAGTAGTGTAGTTTTTTTCCCCATCTGAAGCGTGAATAATTTCACCCAGCACCAGTAATGATTGTTGTTTTTATTATGATATACACCTGGGAATCGAATTGATCCAAATTCTATTTAGCAAGTCTAAAGAAAATTAGAGATATGGTAATTATATGTTCTTCTATATGATGAAATGATATTCAGAGAAGCTCGTACCAGTCGAAGAAGGGACTGTTTGCGCTGTTTGCATTTGATGCTCTTTTAATTGAAGTAAGACCTTTCCGGTAGAGCCGAAAATTTTTAAAAAAAGCTTTTAAGGAAATTTCGCATGATGGAAGGCAGTTTATTCTTATCATGAACTCTCTCTCTCTCTATATATACATATGAATGATTATCAATTGATTATTAGTGTTGAATTATATGAATTCAGAGGATGATGATAAACTAATTCAAGGCTAATGTTTGTATTTCAGCAAATCCTCTTGGCTTCGGAGGTCCACCAATGGGCAATCCATTTCAACCGGGATTAATGGGACAGTCCAGGTTTTAAAAGATAAAGTTTTGTCTTCTACTACTACTACTACACTACCAATGTGTCCAGCATCTTTTACTACACAAGATGTGCTGGATTTTTTTTCATTTTCATCAAACGTAAATAATAAATCTGCAGAGAGACATTCAGCAGGATAGGCTTATTATCTTCCGTAGTAGAGAAATTTTTAGAGGAAATAAATAACAAGATGATAATTGATACTTAAAGTATAGCTGTATTTAGTCAAGTTGTTATAAGCTTGTGTTGTAGGGCTGTAACCTAAAATTCAATAGGGCATAATCTATTATTGTTCACATGAGACAAACACACACAGACACACCAATTTGAGTATGAAACAGCGTGATCTTCATTATGAAAGAGCGTATGTATAATCATGAAATTCTTTCCGTTTTCCATTCAGTTTTTTTTCTATATAAACTCTGCACCGGAAACTGCTGTATTAAGTATATATTACAGGCAAGGAAGTTGATTGCTTCAATAATAATTATTGCGTACTTAGGTGTGTGAGGAGGAGCGATTGGTCAGCAGCATCATCATCTTCATCTTCCGGCATCAAATGAATGCTTATTTCAGTTTCTTAAGGAGGTTAGTTATCATTTTTTCCTCCTCTCTCACAACATGTTTAGCACACTTGTATACGTAAAGAACCGCTCTCTAAGTATAATTACTAGTAGACGTCCCGGCAGCTGCATCACATCTTATGTTGTTGTTATATTTCCAAGGGAATTGTATGGATGTGAATTTAAATTATCATGTATGGTTGTTAGCAAAGTCAGTGGTTTCGGTCTGTTATTTTTTTCCCCCCCATAATTATTGCCAAAGCTATGGAGATTTTCTGGGTTGCACAAAAATCAAGGGAGATGAGTTAGTTGAAGAGGGTTCTTGTGAGGGTGCTTGCTTCATTGAATTTAGAAGCAGGAAGTAATTTATTGATTTGTTTTATGCGAGAATTATTAGGAACTAAGAAAGAGCAGCTTGGAGCTGATTTTCCTACTACTCTCTCGGTCCCTTGCACACACAAGGTACTGTCAAAACTCTCGATAATTTTCTGTAAAGTCACTTCGCAGCCATCCTGGGCAGACCAGCCCTTTGTAATTCTAAATTATATTTTTTTCGCATAAATTACTTGGAAAGGACTAGAAGGAACGATTTTTAGCCCCAGTTACCCGGGTCGGTCCCTGGGCCCCCAAAAATCGGTGTTTTTCCATATCTCCGGAACGGATGCACCGATTTTGATGAACTTTTTTTTTGTTTGAAAGATAATGCAAAATTATGACGATCTGTAGACGCGGACATCAATACGTGCTGGGGTTTGGGAAATATGACGAAAAAACATGAAAATTAGGTACTTTTTTGCCTATAACTTCCCTTCAAAGTTGAAAATAAAAAAAGTGAGAAATTGCACTGGGCGGTTGGTCATTTCCTATCGAACAAAAAAAAGTTCATCGAAATCGGACGAGAAATGGTGGAGATATCCGCTACAAAAACTGAAAAACTCATCAAAAACGCAACGTTTCAGTGCTTTCCAGACCTTGTGATTTTGTGCTGAGCACGGTTTTACAGTTATCAGTAAAAACTACTTACATCTACACTAAACAACATCGATTCACTACTGCAGGTCGCTAGAACCTTGATTTTGCCGGAGTTTGACCATTTAAATGCAAGGGTTTCAAATAATATCATTCTAAGGTTCAACGACGTTAAAAATTTCTGGGGTCGGAACTAGTTTTGATAAAAACTGACATAAACACCGAAAATGTGTTGCCTGCTCCGCGGAAAGACTGTCAAAAACTCTTTTGAAGGCATAATAGGTCTGGAAAGCACTGAAACGTTGCGTTTTTGATGAGTTTTTCGGTTTTTGTAGCGGATATCTCCACTATTTCTCGTTTGATTTCGATGAACTTTTTTTTGTTCGATAGGGAATGACCAAACGCCCAGTGCAATTTCTCACTTTTTTTATTTTCAACTTTGAAGCGAAGTTATAGGCAAAAAAGTACCTAAATTTCATGTTTTTTCGTCATATTTCCCAAACCCCAGCACGTATTGATGTCCGCGTCTACAGATCGTCATAATTTTGCATTATCTTTCAAACAAAAAAAAAGTTCATCAAAATCGGTGCATCCGTTCCGGAGATATGGAAAAACACCGATTTTTGGGGGCCCAGGGACCGACCCGGGTAACTGGGGCTAAAAATCGTTCCTTCTAGTCCTTTCCAAGTAATTTATGCGAAAAAAATATAATTTAGAATTACAAAGGGCTGGTCTGCCCAGGATGGCTGCGAAGTGACTTGTAACAATATTTATAGTATGCTCCTATGCTCAAGGGGAAAAAACAAGCTGTATTGCTAACTGTGTGTATGATTTTCAATGAATTGCTATGATGATTGATGAATAGTGTTGGGCTGGGAATCATGTTGTTGAAAGATCCTAACACGTTGCAATAATTATTGCTGTGACAGCGAGACCTGCTTGGGCTTCCTCCGTGTCAGCTGTGAGTGTGTGCTAATGTGGCCATAAAGTGAGGGGCGGTAGTTTGTGCTGCCGTCTGTAAAAGAATATCTGCGAGCGAGGAAAGGGAATCAATGACAAGGTAGGCCCAAAATTTCCAAGACTTTCCATTGGATTTTAACACGCACGAGAGCATATTTTCTGACTCTTATCATCCATCATGCAATGTTGAGAAGGATTCTTTGTGTAGGAATTTAGAAAAATATCTACTTCCGTCTTAATACTCAGTCAAGATCTACTCAAAGTCTATTCATTTAATTACTTATTGCATCAGCATACACTGCACTGTAGTATAGCTTCATGGAAAAATTCTGAATGAATAATACTCAAGTTGCATGGTGTGATGGGTTCAGGAAATAAAATCTCGCTGATTCTTCTCACTCATGATGATGGTCACAATAGTTCGGTCATGAACTATTGTTGGGCTTGGCTGATTGGGGTAGTTTTTTTTAAATCTATAGCTAGGGCATGTATAGGGCAGTTGTGTTCGTTGTTGTTAGAAGCCTTCACCTCAGGCGATTCCTTTGCAATACAAAGAGTTTATTACTACTGCAGTCAAGCCCCCAGTCGACTTCCTCAGGGTTCAAACTTGCTGGAATGTTCGACTTGGTGACTTCTAGGGAGACAGGGACGATGATGGTGGTGAATTAGAGGTGTTTGGGTGTAGAATCAAGACATGTTGAGGGAATACAGACAGTGAGTGAGGATTGAGTATGTTTTCCATGATTTGTTCAAGTGGTTGAATGGCAGGTCTTGTTCCCGAGAGGTGTGTAGAGAATCTTCTTCATCCCTCCCGTCCACCGCGGCAAACCAACCAAGGCTAAAGTGGAATGATTTTTAAGGTAAATCGTGATTTCTTTTTAACACAGTAATATAATAATTATTGTCACTTGCTAATAATAATAATCATAATTTACTACATTAACAATAAGCAATTTAGTTAAGCACATGTGTAGGATAGTTAAATGTATATTAATAATAATGTGAGGAAGGAAGCATAGTCTAAGATTGAGAAGAGAGTCAGGAAGGAGAAATATTTGTAAATAATAATAATAATAATTGTTGAAGGGGAAAGATTGTGTGTAATTTGTATCTTACTGTGCTGAGAGAAAGAGAGAAAAAGATAGTGAGAAAGCCGAAGAAGAACATCTGTGGAGCAGTTTGACTGTTCTGTTTTGACATGGTGAATGACAGGCTACGTTCTCCTCAACACATTACTCTACTCCAGGTAATACAGAACTTTGTTACCCTATTTCATTGTATGTATATCTTTGTAGCAGTGTTGTTGTTGGTCTTGTTGTACAGATGACATTGTAAAGCTCTTGAATAAAAAGATGCATTTTCACTTGATTTCCTTCCCGATTGTAATCTCGGAGTTTTTATTTTACCTTGCTCGACTTTGGATCAGCACGCATACACAGAGGCTCTTCGTGAATGACAAAATATAGCGCTGAGCCTAGCGCTTTGAGTAAAAACAAGAGGAACTTTGGTACATCTAGAGAGCGAAAAAAGCTTATAGACGTTCAAAACTGTGGAATAATGGCTATAACGTCGCCCTATATTGATAGCCAGATCACTTAAAAATGACTTGAGGTATGGTCTACAAGACATTTACATGGAGAAAACTACACACACATCCCAAGTATGCTTTACGTATTGTATTCAGTACATCTCGTTTCCCTAGTAAGGTACTTAAAATATTTTACAACGACCACAGATAAAAAGCTTGAAGACAGAAAGACGACGAGTTGATTGACTTGATGACTCAATTTTTCTTTGGATCTTTTAATCCCGTGATGAACTGTAGCATATCTGCGGCAGTTGCAGGTGCGTCCATTGGTACCTATACCAACGAAAATAATTTAAGAAGAGAATTGGAAGTGAATTTGATTAATTAAGCTCAACTCACCATGTGACCAGCCTTGAGGATCCAATAAAAGGCAAATGTTTTATAGGACTTGGCAAAAGCTTCAGTGGAGTTATTAATGATAATAGGCTGACGAGGTGCTTTCTTCCATTGGGAAATACCTGGCCAGTACAGTCTTTCTACCCACCTCATCGTTCCCATGGTATCCACTATGAGATCCAATTGACCACTGTAGACGTTCACATTCAGAGTTGTATTGTTGAGAAGAGATTCAACGATTCGTGTGACGGGCCGCATGAAGTCCTCTGACAAAGCCTGGAATACTTGAGCACTCTGCCCTCCCCATGTCACGTTTTTCGGAATGACACGAAGCATATCTTTCACTTGACCGTTCATCAAGGTAGACAATGGATCGCTGTGGTATTTTTTCAAATGCTTTATAGCTAATCTTCCAGCTGCATTTAATTTGGATGAGCTCAAGTCTTCCCCATATGAATACTTGAACCATTTGGAGGCGGATGATGAATCTTGATCCTTGCTGGTTTCTAAAATGTTGTAGAAGCTGACCCCATTCGTCTCCTCTGCAATCACAGATTCCGTCTTGTCCCATTGTACAGTTGCCTTGCCGAATTGTAACTTGTCAACAGCATCTTTGACAGTGTAGGCGGATTCATTGACAGCCATGAAGCCAGAGTTGTCCACGAGAGACTACGCAGTCAAAAATTTACTTCAGCATTGAAGCGACCGTCATATTTAAATGTTACGTGTATCTAAAGACTCACGGTTGAAAATAAATATGGTGCCCATGTCAAGACTGAATCAATCGGACTGATCCACGAATCTCCCAGACTGACACCTTTCAGGTTGCATTTTATCTTTCCTTTAGTGATTTGCTATAGAAAAAAAGGATACAATTAAACATCCTCATCCTACCTGTGAGCAAACACTAGTGAACTTACTTTGTGTAATCGTAAAGCAAACTGCGCAGCCATTTTTCCACCATATGACTCGGAAAAGATGTGCAAAGGTACGTCCTGAAACTCTGGTACCTTCTGAAGAAACCGACTGGTAAGTTCAACGAGATCCATTGCAATTTGCGTATTGTTGCGGGCAAGGAGCGACGTATCATTAACATAGCTGAATCCTGTCCCTACTGGATTGTCTACAAAGAGTACGTTTGCGTAATTGACCCAAGAAATGGTCCGGTTTTGTCCGTTCACCCCTTCAGGCCCAATTTCTTCAAAGTTTCCATATCCTGTAGATGATGCTCCGGGTCCACCTTGTAGCCACAATACCAGAGGTTGCTTTGTATACTCCTCATTTCCAGTTGTGTAGTACAGCCACCAGAACATGAATGCCCCTGGACGAACTTCGACATAGCCCCATGTCTGCTTGCCCAATTTTCTTGATGTTGCTGCACCTATACAGAAAAATCAGTGTCAAAATACAAACTAGTAGATGAGCGGTTTCAATTAAAAAAGGGGCGTTACCATCAGTAGTCCCCGTCAAAGCTCCAATGCAAAGGATTAGCCCGAGAAGAAAAACGACGTGAGATGACCCCATTGTTCAGCAAGACAGGTCACTGTGAAGACAACAAGTTAAAATTTACTTGGATTCAAATTATGTAAGCTTCACTATGTGTGCTCTTCGCTTTGACTTTCACATTGACTTTACATTGCAGGCTATTAATTAGTCAGCTCCACTTCCTCCCACCAACTTAGTCACTCCAGTCATACTTTTAGTCCATAACTTTAACCCTCCTCACTTTGCACACGATGATGATTCACCTGAATCTTAACAAGCTCAAATCCGCCTGATCTCAAGTCAAATGATGATGATGATGAGATGAGTCAACTCAAAGGCTTTGCTCCAATAAATATTTACTTTGATGACAAAAAAAACTAACTGCACTCTTCTACAAACAAGTCCAAACTGGATGCATCAAGCTACTGTAAACAATGCTCTACTAAATACGTCTAAATATAAAACTCATGTGGAGGATAAGTAAATTAAATTTATCACAATTCCTACCTACAAACATTTGTCTTTCTTCAAATATATGACAACTTTTACTACGTCGTGGGCTTCACTACTTGCGACATAAAGCGTCTTGATCTAATTTACATTAACACATTCATTCTGCACGTGTTAATTTATAGACCTACTAACAGTTTAATGTTTCAGGACAGTTTGGGAGTAACTATTATTGTTGCAATAAATCATTCAAAAATTCATTTCGACTTACGTGATTTTTTTATGAGAAAACACAAGCAGGATGCACCAAAGGGTTTGACTTATTTCACATTATTCTCAATGACATGCTGAAGTAAACCTCCTCTTGTCATAATGTACTCACATACTGAGGAATTTAATCTTTCAAAGAAGATGAGTTTCTAATCTCGTCCTCCATAATAAAAGAATGAATCAAAGTTCTTTCCCTCTTCATTTAGCGAAATGAGCAAGTCCCTTTCCCTGCGCCAGCTTGTGACTTGTGAGGCACTTGATCGTTCTGCAAGTGCGAGTGCGAGTGACGTATGATGAAACAACAACGAAATGCTCCTCATTCTCACGAATTTTGCAATAAAAATTCATAAATGAGAGGACGTGATTAAATAATGCGCAGAGATTCTACGAATTTAACGGCGTAAATATTTTCATGTCGCATGACATTTGACCTTCATTTCATTCATTGCTCTGAGCATTCTGCCGACGACTTTAAAGCAGACTGTCGCCTCCTAAAGTGACCTTGTCGACGCCACTCAAAGTTCATGTGATAATTGCAATAAGTACAAAATAAATGTTGTTACTAATTAAATCTGAATTTGACTTAACTTGATTAGTTTTCACGTGCCTTCAGAATGTCATGTTATGATGATGGAAAGATGAGGACGACGCCTTCGCTTTTCGCTGAATCGGAGTTTTGAGCAAATTTATTACTTTTTTTACAAATAAATTAGCTAGTTGACACAGGTCAAACTTTGATCGAGAAAGTACAGGAATCATGAGTCGGCTTAACTTGAAATTCACATTTATCTTTAAGGAACAACCGGGAGACATGAATAGCTGACTTAGTGTGATCTGAAAGATCCTGACAATAAATTTCTGAGGAATCCTCTGGGTGATCCAGCTTTGCAAGAGCCATGTACATTATAAGTTGATCCTGCATGAAAGCATCAAGAACAGCAGAAGATTTCAAAAAACCTTGAAATTCTTTATGAACTTTTTCAATGCCCGTCCAAATTTCATCTCCAGTGGGTCGTCGACTAGGTGCAAGATAGTAGAATCCAGCAAAAGAATTTTCAAACTCTGCAAAATACTCCACTGATCCGTAAGTAACTGTCCGAGTCTCAATGTCTCTAGTATCTTGAGAAATTTGGCGACAAAATTCAGACGCTTCCTTTTGTAGATTTCCTGGAATATTCAAGATGGCTTGGACCCGTAATAGTCTGCCCCTTTCAGTCATTTTAAAGGGATGAAACTTGAGATCTTTGTCACTCCTACGATCTACGTAAAGTCTGACCCGGCCACCACCACGAGGGTAATAGCCCGGACGGTCCATGGTGACCTTAATGTTGTAGTCAAGGAAACGATTCATAATCGGCACAAAGACTCTTGACAAATAGTCGAAATTTGGGGCTTTCAGAACGTGGGTCCCACCAATTATCTTAACATCTGATGGGTTCCTTCGTGCTAGTAGGTATGGTAGGATACATTGAATGCATAAACTAATACTTCCAGCAGTTTTCAGGTCAATTGTCGTGTAGATTCCATCTCCAGTTCGGGCAGGTCTTGCTTTTGTTCCGTCCAGCTCAAAGTTTACTGTACCGATTTGAAGGTTAGAAGATGAGGTTGCTTCACTTAGCCTCATCATGGCTAGAATACTTTCTAAATGTTGAGAGGCTAGGCCGGGCTTTGGCCTACCAGCTCGGATGTTCTTTACTTCCAGTTTCCGTTGCAGTAGGCAAGCATAGGAGACAGCATTTCGGATTATTTGACCTCCTCCTTCACCTTCTGACCCATCCACTTCTATTATGTCCTGCAAAGGAAATAGAATTCTGTGTTACTTACGTTCATCACTCAATCACCTTTTAATCAATTAATGAGAGTGAGAGTATAAACTTACTGTATCCATGGTTAAGGTAGTTCGAGTTTCGAGTATGAGCTCACGAAGTCACAAAGCTGAACTCATCCCGCCGGGATGACGGGGATATCTACCTTTATTCAGTTCCTCTTGCTGTGTTGCAAGATAGCAGTGGGTGCTGATCGTAAGAAGCTAAACCACAATGACACTTTTCAATGATTAATTGTAGACAATTATTTCCTTTATTTCGAGATCTTTTGTGATTATAGTGAGACACAGGAAGATCTGTAAAACCACCAGTAAAAATAAAACTGGAACTGTCATCATCAGTTTAAAAACAACTAGGGTAGATTCTTACTCAAAAGCTTTGGACTGAATAGAATCTTGAACAAGTTGACTAAAATTTCTAACACTATCGCTCGTTTCAACTGATCTTAAGTAATAGCACAGTGATTGATTATTATTATGATTATTATATGAAAAGTATACTATTACATTGCAAAATACTGATTGATAACGTGCCTGACAGATACAAAATAAGCCGGAAGACGAGTAGGAGTCAAGGCCGTATATTTAATTAAATGCACACTTAACTTAAATATTCAACGGAATTCCGGCTTCAGCTTCCAAATACCATGACCATCAACACGTCGGAATGAACAGAGTTGGTTGAGCATTTGTTTGAAGAGGGGGGAGTCTTTAGCTGGGAGCTTGTTGCCAAATTCTTGGAGGAGCTCCTTTGTGGATGCCTGACCATCAACTTGAGCTCTAAATGCAATGAATTCGCGTACTTCTCGCAGCATTTCTATGTGTTCTGATTCTACGTGGTCCAGGTTCTCATTATTGTTGCTAGGGCCAGGATTCTCTTCGGGGACAGTTCCCTCGGCGTTTGAAGTATTGTCGCTATTGTTATTTTGTGACGGTGCGTCGGGCAGAATGGGCCGTTTCCGGGCTCTAATTGCAGCTATTAAATCTGCTGAAGAAATAATTTCCTCGTCAATGTCCAAATTTTTAGGGCCACTGAAGAATGATGTCTCGGCGTTTGGTTCTTTCGGCTCCGGCGGTTTTGTAATTGTGGTCGTCGGCTTGCTTCTTCCTAATCGAAGCCTATAAATTTCGCCCATAATAGTTAATTATAATAATAATAATTCATTAGACTTTCCCACTCAGGAGCGTGGGAAGATTTTATGTCCATCAAATGACAAGTCTCGAGCCTTGTACACATCTTACTATAAATAACTGTAAACATATCTTACTTTTTCTTCGGCGGTTCAGTCCTAACGGTTCCACTCGTTCCAGTCCATGTGACTCTACCGGTCTCAGCTGCCCAACACTGCTCCCTAGACTTCTTGAGCAATTTGACCGCATCCGCAGCAACTCTTTCGGCTTCCTTCTCCACAAGCAAGTAGTCTGATTCATTGCTCTCCAAAATCTTGTCGTGCTTCAGAGCAGCTTGAACTCCCGACTTGCGAAATAACTTTTTCAACACGTACTCGTCTTGCTTCTGATCTTCATCCTCTGCCTTCTCAGCAGCAGGGTCATTCTTCTGTGACCTTTGTTTCACAAGATGAGGCACTCCCTTAAACTTCCCAGAAGACTTCTCTCTCGGTTCGTCTTCATGATTAGTAGATTCAGCAAAGCCATCGGCCGCCTCGTCATCATCTTTACTTGCCTGACGTCGTTTTCTTTTACGAGAATCTACCTTGACTTTGGAATTTGTGCCGGCAAAAATCGCCTCAGATTCACTGGCTTTACCCTCATTAAATGAAAACAACTCAACGACATCACTGGATTTAAAGAATCGCTTCTGTTTCGGGTTTTTCAAAACTCTGTTCGTAAGAAACTGCTTAAAAATTTGACGGTGATAAATCTTTTCTTCTATCGTCCCTGAGGTTATTAGGCGGTAAATGGTAACTTGACGGTCTTGACCAATACGCCACGCTCGTTCTCTCGCTTGAAGATCAGTGGATGGATTCCAGTCAGGGTCGAATATTATAACTCGATTTGCTCCAGTTAGATTCACTCCCAAGCCTCCGACTTTGGTGGTCAAGATGAAGACGAAGAGAGATGGATCCTATTTATAGACAAATTTTCATAAACTTCTGTACAATGTGAGCGATGCAACTTTCTTACTCGCAAACTAACCTCGTTAAACCGCTGGATTAGAGGCTGTCTTGCTCCAATACTCGTCCCCCCATCTAATCTCAGGTACGCATACCCCTCCTGTCTCACAAAGTTCTCCAGAATGCACAGCATCTAAGGAAAAATTATGACTGAAAAAAATATTCAGAGATGGGATGAAAATAAGCATGAATACCTGACGACTTTGAGAGAACAAGAGGACTTTGTGGTTTTGTTTCTTCCACAGCTTGAGAAGCGTCTCCAATACGATCATTTTCCCTGACTTGGTCCATTGGCCGAATGCATCATCAGAACCAAAATCAATGTCCGAATCAGATGAAGCTTCACCTTCTTCTTTATCACTAACTTCAGCTTTCAAACTTTTGTAGGAGCTTGGAAGACCACCATCAAGTTTCCCTCCCTTAGCTTTAACTTTCTTTGCTTTTTTGGACTTCACACTCACAATTTTCCTCGGACCCCCATCAAATAAATGAGGATGATTGCATATTTTCCGCAGATTAATCAATCCCACAAATAAATTGTATCGACCCTGAACGATTGAATCAATTTCTTTGGACTGGAGATAGTTAATGTAGCAAGCCCTCTGCTCGTCCGTCAATTTGCAAAAAAGTACTTGCTCACTCTTGGGTGGTAAGCTCACATGATGTTTCACATCTGATTTCATTCTTCGTAACAAATATGGATTTATTATATCACGTAGAACTGTGGCACATTTGAAGGCAGCAGCGACCTGGTAAACATATATAGATATAGGCCTTGAAATCCTATATCTGTAAGCAGGAAAGACTTACTTGAACATCCGACGCATTTGCATAGCCTCCCTGTGTTATCGGCACGGCAAACTGCTCCATGAATGTCGGAAGAGTTCCAAGTTTACCCGGAAAAACAAAGTCAAAGAGAGACCAAAGTTCCTTCAAGTTATTTTGGAGTGGAGAGCCGGACAAAATGAGTCTGTGCGGAGTTGGAATTTGCTTCACTGCCAGGGTGATTTGAGCGTCTGGATTCCGGATTTTGTGCCCTTCGTCCAGAATGATGTAATGCCAAGAGTACTTCAAGAGTTCCGTCTGGCTATTCACAAGGCCGACGTATGAAGTGATTAGTATTCCCCCTTTCTCTCCAACTAGCTTGATCAAGCCAGTTTTGGACCCTTCATCAAAGAAATAAACAATGTAAGAGGACCTTCCACTTGAACACCTTTCTTGAGACAATGCTTCACCTGTATAAGACCCGGACTCGTGCAGGATAACACATCGGAATGGAGGCCACCAAGTATGAAACTCTTTCACCCATTGATGCATCACAGTAGCTGTGAAATCAAGGCAGAAATTTCTCTACTCTTTTCAATGCAAATCAATCTTTTAACTAGAATGGAGTTTACCTGGACAAACTACTATTGTTGGTCCAAGACCTCGGAAACTGTTAACATGTAATAATCATTGTTACTTCTTCAAGTGAATTCTATACCAAAATGCCAGATTTTTCACCTGCTAAAGCGCCATAGCGTATTAGAACAGGATATTCCAGCCAAAAAAGCGATAATCTGGATAGTTTTCCCAAGTCCCATTTCATCTCCTAGGATTCCACCACAATTCTTTTGGTGAAGCTCCCACATCCAATTAACTCCGACTTTTTGATAGCTATAAAAACAAATCATTATAACTGTTAGCACACATACTTCGGTTTCTAATATGACACTAAGGTACTTACTCGTATAAACTGTCCCAAATATGCTGTGGTAGCTTGAATCCACCTGGTAAGGAATGAAATGAGCCAGCGGAAAATCGAATCTCATTTCCCTTCCATTCTTCCACACGCTGTTTGTACATTTTGCCGTCCCCATCATCATATTCTCTCTTTCCTGTAGGGCAGAAATATCCTAATGTATGCTGTGTGTGAGTTAAAAAAAAACTCGTGAGTACCTCGCTTAGAATATTTCTTCACTTCATCTTCTTCAGCTTCACTAAAGGAGTCGTCTGTATCAGCCTCTTTGTAAGTCTTGTTCCGTGAGACAAAAGGTTTCACCTTTCTATCAGGTTTGCTGCGCTCTTTGACTTCAGGTAAAAAATCCTCTGTAAATGCTCAATTTACCATTCAGCTGACCATACAGATGAAAAATATTTGGATCATAAAATTGAATCTTTTACCATCAGAAGCGTCAGTTGGTGGTTCGTAATCGCCATCCTCTTCGTACAATGCAATATTTGGACTCTCACCCACTCCTTTCTCTGGATTAAGATTTCTTGCCGAATCTTTTGCACCACTTCCCTTAATTCTTTTCGTCCTAGACGATGTGTCATCCACTTTGAACGGATAACTTGAGCTAGCACCTTTCTTCTTAAGATGTTGACCAATTTTTTCTGAACTTCCTGCTGCACTACTAGACTTTCCCTTCAACTGGGGCTTCCTCACATTTGCAAAAGCTTTCTGAGAATTTAAGTATTGTTGAAAGTCCATGAATGATGCCCTGAAATCACAATTTTAAGTCAATTACACAAGACCATATATTAATCGCTATTAAAAATAATTGATTACTTACGATCCAGCACCGTCACTCTTTGCAATCATTGTACCAAACGGGGTCATTTCACCCGTCCGAATCTGTCGTTCTTTCCTCGTCTCCTCGGCAGATTTTATTAAGTTTAAATCCTTCACACCTGACGACTTGTTCTTTTTCCCAACATTCGTCGCCTTCAAAGCTTGTCCATCATTCTTCTTTTTAACCTGGACATGACCTTCACGTCGCTTCTCCTGGAGCGGTGCCTCAATAACCTTCCGTTCCAAAGCACGTTTAAGAATACTGCCGCAGAAACCTCCGATGGAACCCCCGGCCGATGTGTCTCCCTCAGGTATCTTCTCACTAGAATCCCTTTTTTCATCATCGCCATCTTGTCGACTTGTCTCTATGATATCTTCTTCCACTAATTCTCCTTCTTCCGCTTTCTCCAGCTCATTCAAATGCTCTTCTAATTTGCTCATAAAATTCTCTTCGAACGCTCCACATTCTACCACACTAGCTCCGATTAGCGACAATACATCAAGATCTTCCATTGGACTAGGGTCCATAATGTCCCCAAGTTCTACTTTCACATCTAAAGGATCGTCAACTTGTTCGCTACATGTGGACATCAATTCAGCTAATGGCTCCATACAATTCTGCTTGATATCATCATCAACTTTGTCTGCATCACCCTCACGTTCTTCTCCATCTGCTCCGTCCATCCTGAAATGCAAAAAAGATGAACAACTACATTCAATTATTACTTTTAAACTAAATTGCAATACAGATTCAATTAATTAAAACAAATTCAAACTTACACTTCTCATTGGAATTCAATCAACTTTCTATAAACAACAACAACGCTAAGACGTTTAAGATTTCTGGGCGATTTGCATAGGTGAACAGGGAAATTTAGATTAAGTCAACATGACAAAAGATTGTAAACGGTTTCTACAAGTGACCTCCTCAGGTATGGGCACTTGAAAGGTCACGATATTTCCAATTAAATTCAGTCCCTAAAAGTAGAACCTTTCTTAGTTTCGTTTCACTGGAAGGCCTTTGACGCATTTACTTAGCCCGCCTTTCATTTCCAACTCGATGATTCCTCTCTGAGGCCCTCAAAACGTTTTTGCGATCAAAATCAAAGAAAATAAATGGAAACAACAGAACATCGTCTATCAAGATTTTTTAGTACCAAAGAAAGTGAAAAATAATTTATAACACAGAAGAAGAATGCATAAAAACAAAAAGGAATTTCATTTGACTTCGTTGATAGACTCGGATTTTGGGAAATCCAATGTTGACCCCGTATCAATAATGTCCATGAGGGGCGGCGTTAACGGGTTCAATGGGCGGACATGTTCTGGATTGTATCCCCAGTTAAGGTACATTTCATCGATAGCTGAAATAATAACAACTCATATGAAGCCCGGAAATACTTAGACAAAGGTTGTATAATAGCTGAATTAAATATGCTTACTCCATCCACATTGGTAGATATCACAGTGTCCGTTCTTTCTGTCCCCGTCGCCTCCTTTGCCAGGGCAGAGAGTTTTGTTCCATGTCCCACATGGCTCCTTGTGGGTAAATTCTGAAAAAATTAAGCATTTTTCAGGTGTATAGTACTCCTGGTCGTTCATGAGGATTGAAAGGACTGCACAGGACCGACAGGATAGTAGAGATTGACAGGGTGAGTGGTAAGATATTGAGAAACACAGGCACAGATATTTCTTACCACATCTAATCCATCTCCAGATATAGCAAACACCACTCGGGTCCTCAGGCACCTCCAAAACTGCCTTCTTCAGTTCCGGTTGCATTGATTGGGATTGGATAAAATTCTTGGTCACCTGGCATACATTCTCTGCAAGTGGAATGGACACATCGATCTGTAGCTTGGCCAGTACATCCAGAGCTGCTATGACAAGACAAGATGGTTAGTATTACGGAAATTAATCATAGAAGTCTCAATTCTATTCACTTAAATGATGATTGTCATACATGCCAATAGTAACACGGAGATGATAGGTTTATAGTACATCGCAGCTTTTGAACTTTTGATACGCTACACACCGTAACCGCACCAGCTATATGAAATGTGGTGAGTCTTATTGTTAATGCACTTGGATGCACCACTGGAAACAAACTAAATACTTTGTCTTTCGCATAAAATTTTCACCTTCAAGTTTCACTTTCTTTACGTGAGCAATCACAATACTCGCTACAGTATAATGCACCATTAACTCAGTTGATGCTTCTGCTTCCGTGTTATTCTTTACCTCAATGTACTACACTACACAGTGCTATAATAATTTTTGTGCAAACTGGAAATGGAACTGATGACACGTAAAGCACAAAACTTTGATCAACGTTTATTACAATGTCCTGCAGAGGTTTGCGATTTAGTTAACATCTTGCAGTTTAGAAGACAAGTTTGGGCTGAAGAATGTTGGGCTAAAACTTGTTGCAGAGCCATGCCGAACCTCTTCACTGTCTCCCTGATAATTCCCCTTAATCGACCAAGGTACTACTTGGCTCATCTTCCTAAGTTTGCTAGGCACCATGCTCAGCTTCTTATTCAACTCATCCAACAATTTCAGCATAATAGACTTCTGAGAGTTACCAGTTGGCTCTGTACTAGCACTGGTTTCATTATTTCTAATGTAACCATCCAAAACAGCACCGATTTCCAATGAAGGTTCTGGATATGAGCATTCGAAGTCCCAGGTTTTGTCGGAGCCCGAGGATACGGGTGAAGGTGTAAGTCTTTGAGTTGGGGGATGCAACGATGATGCAGATTTGGTGCCGAGACTGTTCCAGACGAACTTGGCTGCTCTTAATATTGCTTCATTTGCTGGTTGGCAATTAGGAATCAAGTTGGAGACCGTGGCTTCGCTTTGATTTTTCGGCTGAATCAGCTCCCTGCAGCTTTCTAGCGCTTGATTTAACCTTACGAAAATGTACTGAAATTGAATTTCTGTCATCTCGTTATTTAAAACTGTAAGGTCGATATAGGTTGCTTACCTCCATTGAACGACTGGATGCCATTTATTCGTTTCATCATTAACTTTTGATTTGATCAAAGAAACATCATTTTTAATTTTGCTGAACCACTGTGATGCATTCGGCTCATCATCTGTTCAAAAAATTGACTATAATCGCAAACACATTATGGACTGAACTCCAAACTTTCAGTCATCATCAAGCCTTACGTACTCGACATCAAAATAATCCTCACCCTCGCGTCAAAGAGCCATAACATACTTGCACCCTTCTCACTAAAAATCACAGCTTTCAAATACCTCGAAAGAAATTGCTTAGCTCGTTGAAATCTCATGGATGTCCTATTCAAAATGGCCGTCTCGAACTTCTCTTTCTTGTACGGTATGTCAATCTCTACAACGTGAAATTGCTTGCCATCGCAAGATTGAATCTTGTATGATTTGAAGGCAGGGAGATCAAGGTCGACATCTGACTCCTCCCAAGGTTCCTCTATTAAAGCCCCAGATATTTCCGCAGTACAATCATTACTAGATTCGACTTCGAAAGATCGACTTTTCTTCAAATTCCAACGCGATCTGGGTTTGACGGTTGCCTGGCAAAATCCTTTTACTCTTGATTGGAATTTCCAAGCTAAATCGTAAGAAAACCAGTTTGAGATTACATGCATCGATTCAAATTTAATGTTTCTATATTGATAAGACCTTTAAAGTTCCGATGTCTCCTGTTAACGCTCAAGTTTGGTGCTGATGGTGACGACGATAATCTTATCCTCCTCAAGCTGTGATTGCTTCCGCCATTGAGGGAATCGCTACCACGCTTGAATCTCGAATATATTTGTCGTACTGAGACAGACAATGGAAGGCCATAGGGCTCATAATTACCCCTTGCCCTCTGCAGTAATCTTGGAATACGATAAGAATCCTGTACTTCGTAGTAACTCCGACTTGATTTCAGTCTTGACCAGTTCTTCATAATGATCAACCCTCAGGATTTGGCTTTCTTTTCGACATCATAGTTTACGGCTACTGAAGATCTCAACTCGATTCGATGGAACTTCGTAGCGAGCGTGCTTTTTATGTTCTACTTCTACTAATTCGCCGACACCGACACCAGTTAACGAAGCTGAAAAGCTCAGTAATTAATTAATAGAGCATTTGTCTTCAAATTGTAAACAAATATTTTTAAACGACCGCTATGACATCGGCATCAAATTCATCAGCTCCGTTAATTAGTTGTTGCGGGGCCTGTCAAACAAATCAGAGGACGCACGCTATTATCCTGACATTTTTGGACAAACCAAGGCCGCATGGTACGTTACCACACCACCCTTTCACCAGTAAACTTGTCATGAAGAAAGACCATCAAAATTCATGGCTCAAATTTCCCGCCAATTTCTAGGACTCACAGGCGGGATCTCGTGTGCTATAAGACGTAAGTCAAAGCAGGGCCGAGGGCCGAACTGGTCTTGTTGCTTTCTCTTATGAGAATTCCTGATCCACTGGGATATTCACACGTGAAATAAAAATCCCCTTGCAATAATAACATTGAGTGAGTGTGATGTAAACAGATGTGAAGAATCTGTGTCTGTGTCAGTCACGAATGACACATTATTGCTCTACGTGCAGTAATTTCAAGTCAGTTCCATCATCCTCCAAAAGCGAAAAAGAAAACAGTTATATTTAACTCAAGCTTTAGTATGAGTAAGTTTTAGTGTTGTGTTGCCTTTTAAAAATTATTGAAAGAATTCTCAATTCGTAATGCCAATTTTTCAGGGCGAGCAGCTGGTGCAAATAGCCATTACGATTCAGCGGTAGAAACAGAGAATGATCGTCTCACTGATGAACTCAAGGATAAAATAAAATCTCTTAAATCGGTAAGTATTTGGATCAACTTTAATTTTTAATAACATAACTTTGATTTTTAACTAATCTGTTTGAACGGGAGATGTACGTATGGTTTGATGAAAACTTGATGAGATTGTTCTTTTTACAGGTAACAATTGCAATTGGCGATGAGGTCAAGAAACAGAATACTTTCTTGCGTGATATGGTAAGGCCCTTAATTATTATTGTAGTCTTCGTGACTTATATTATTTGGGAGGAGGCATTGAGTTGTTTGGATATTGTTGGAGGTCATTGTTGCTTCCAGTCTTCAATAATCTAGGTAGACTTTCGAGTAATCAAGTAGTTTAAATCCATGACAAGATGAAGCCTGTTTGAGGTTAAAAATCAGTGGACAGGGTGATCAAATGTAAAATTTTATTGCAGAATAATGTCCACTTATCGTGGCTCACATTTTTTATTCATATAGAAAATGAGTATAGTTACATTAAGAATTGCGATTTCTGGAAAGTTAAGGCCTTTTAAAATATATAAGTAGTAAATATTGCATAGTATAGTAATGGCAAAAGTAAAATAAATTCTTGTGGACTCAATTGTATCCCTCTTATATTATGTACAGGACGATGACATGGACAAATCCGGTGGATTCTTGGGCAAAGCAATGCAGCGAGTCAAGAAGTTGTCCCAAGGGAGCCAAAATTATGTGATACTTTATCTCTTACTATTTTCCATGTTCATTTTCTTTCTACTCTGGATAGTAATTAAATTTTAACGCAGTATACAGCCCGTAGCTCCTTTCTACATTATCTTTTTGTCTCTCTCTCCCTACAAAATTCGTTTTTGATCATATCGTCTATTTCTTTCAGTTACATTCCTACAGAATAGAGAAAAGTCTGAAATTAAAAAAGTGAGAAAAGTGTGTGTACGTAGTTAGCTCAGAGTAAAAGTTTTATGCAAGTTGAACACAACAACAACGCTTGCCAGTCCAGTTTGTTCTCCAGTAATAATAAACGAGATTATAAACTTTCTATCGCTTTTGCAGACCATAGTTGAGCGGCCTCCTAATCATCCTTACAATCCCAACTGCTACATACACTTTAGTTTTTTTTTCATATAAGCTTCAACTTGAGAAACTGCCACCATATTATTTCTTTTGACTATATGGATATTCAATATTAACGTAAGGACTTGTGTTGGCCAGATCTGACGCAACTTCCATGACTAGTGGTTCTGTAATAAAATTTCTGGCGTGTAACTGGATACTTTTCAAATATAAACATACAACAAGAGAATGATTCGAGTCATTCTTGTAGTAGTAATAACGTACCGTTTCCAGTATCAGAACCAGTTTCAGGTAACGAGTATTCTTGAGCTAATGTGTGGAGTTTGTCAAACTTATTCTTAATCGCCTGTAGTGCCGGCTCCACGACTCCGAGCAACGGACGTTGCGAAGGCTCGCCGTTCCAACAGGACTCCATTAGCCGCCAACAATCTTCGTCAAAATATGCTAACCTCTCTGGTCGAGCTCCTAAAAACACATTCAACGTTTCAATAGGTTTCACGTTTCACATATCAAATACCCTGGCGGATAATCTCCTTCAGTTCTTTCCGTACCCTTTCTCACACTAGTCCATAGATGCTCTTTATTTTGACACTGCTCAAATGCCTGCGGTAACTTGACTTTCCCGGCACATAAGTACCAGAATAGGATTCCGAATGCATAGACATCCACACTGTTGTCATACTGCCCTGAAAATAATTCGGGTGCCATGTGTATCGGAGTGCCGACGATGCTTCCGGACATCATGGCTTCTGGCTTACAGAATCCCAAGTCAGTTAATTTGGCACGATTGTTGGTATCCAACTGGCAATAGAACAGAAATAGATGAAGGCAAGTAACTCACACGCCCATTTTTCCATGTTACCAAGCTTACCAAGATATTCTTAAGCTTAATGTCCCTATGAACCAGCCCCTGAGAATGCAGGTACCGAATCCCAGCTACGACATCCAGAGCAACCTGAAAGTATAAAGGCTTCAATAGAACTCGAGGCGAACTGGATGATAGAATACTCACTGTTATGATCGGCAGCATTTCATACCTGAAGTCTAGTTAGCCATGGAAGTCCTAATTTTAAGGCACAATAGAGGTCCTTGGAGAGACGATCCATAACAATAAGGACGGCTGGAATAGGTCCTCCAGCATAGCTGTGATCAATGACAGAACCACGTACTCTGACTATGCGGTCGTGCTCCGGAATGCTCCTGTTCAAATAATATAATTTCCATAGATACTTGAACTGAGCATTAAATGTTCTCAGATGTGAACTGGAAAGCCTTGTTATTCACTTGCCTCATATAGTAAAATTCCATCGCTAAGTCATTCCAATGCTTATCGTCCATTGGAACGACAGACTTGATGGCACAAGGTGAGTAGCCAGCCCAAGAGGAACAAGAGTAGACGACTCCATATTGTCCTCTTCCTACTTCACGGCCGATCTGTGGCATTCCTACAGAAACAATTAAAAAAAATCCTAAGTTGCCTGAGGCAACAAGATTGACGCTTAAAGTGGAAAAACTTTTACCATAAAGAAGGCAATCAGAGATTGAACTGGTCTCCAATGCCAATCTGGCCAGCCTTGGGGCATGAAGTTTGCGTAGCCGGAAACCTTGCTCTCCCGTTTTCTCCAGTCTTTCATTATGATGAACCTCCAGATGCTTCAGTGCTGAGGCAAAGGACTCATGAGAGGTTTTTAAGCGCTCTCGTAGCTGCGAGCATACTGCTTTAGCTAATCTTTTCTGGCATAGAGAATCCAACATGTCAGCTGCAACTGTCCGCCTCCAACCTCCATCAACTGAAGGCACAGAGGACCATGGAAACGAGTGCATCAGCTGCTTCATTTTATCATACAAACCCCGTAAGATTGAGGCTGAGTGATAATTCGGAACTTCCACTTGGTAAGCAGCCGTGAGAATCTAGAAAATTCAATCCAAATTTAGTCAAAACAAATCTTGTAATTCTTAACTTGTAATCTTGTACCTTTTTCCTCATATCATTTGATGTACTTTAAAATGTCTTACCTGTTTGAGAGCCACACTTGCCAAGGATCCTCCCTCTTCCACGTGGTCCCTAAAGTCTTTTTCCAAGGAATTTATGCACCTTTCCAAAGTGCCCAAGAACGTGTCATGTAGGCAGTACACGGAATTAATAAGTTTCTGAGCTATTATGTTATTCAAGTCCAGAACAACCAGTTCCCTGATCTCATCTATACATTGAGAAACCATCTTGCCGGATAGAGGGCCTTCCCAGTTCTTCACAAATGGATCTATAAGGAAATAAAAAAAAACTAATCACAACTGTTCCATTCAAATCTAATACATTCACACAATGGACAAGAGATTGCTTGCCTTTGAACTGATGCATTTCTGCCTTCTGGAGGATATCCTCCCGTCTTTCCGCAATTGTTTCAGCAATCAAGTTACACATTTCATCTTGCTTCCGTTCAGCAATTTTCATCAGAGTCCCCAACAGCTCCGTCTCCTTCATGCGAGCATACACGAGCCTCTTTGGAGTAATCTGCATCTCTCTCGCCATCTCAAAAGCACTCAAGATGAACATCTGGAGACAACTGCTGTGCACCTAAAAAAAAAAGTTGAACATTGAGCCATCTTTAAGTATGCATCCTTCTTGGTTGTCAAGCAATCTAAATGAAATGCCAGCTTTGAGTTTAGATCCAGACTTGACTGGACGTACCCGATGCAAGTGGTTGGCTGCAGCAATAAGCTGCGCTTGTAAGTAAGTCCGTACAAACTGCGTCAATTTCGTTAGCTGATCCAAGCATTGGATGTATTCGCTGCTTATATGAGACGTCTTGATATTCTTGCGTGGATTTAGCCAACAATTATCCTCTTCACCAGTTCCATTGCTGCTTGTTGAGGCCCTCGCTTTCCCTCCTTGTTCCCACAGAAGGCCTAAAGTCAATAACGACAGAGGATCTTTTCAATTGCAAATGAATAATAGGACGATGACAGTCCTCTGAAAATTTCCATAACTTCCACAATGACCTTGCCTAACTCCGGCCGGAACGAGTAGTAAATGAGGAAAGAGACATGGGCCTCATGAAAAACCCTCATCACAAGTATTATATATTCCTTACCCAGTGTCGTAAGTTGGGAAATAATAGCTGAATTCGGTTTGCTCTCGTGTCTCTTCTGGCAATTGCTTTTCTTCGCACGTTCCTCTTGTTCAGTAGTGAAACTAAGAGCACCATGATTCATGTATTCATTTCTGTCGACCTCTGTCAGTCCGGAAGTTTCTTCGTTTGAAGGCATATGCACGAAGAATATGGGCAAAGTTGGGAGAAGTGAGCGTATCATCTGAAGCTGATGAATGTCCTAGGGAAGGAAATCAGACCAAAATTTACATTCAATAAGCCTTCATCTCTCTCTCTCTCTCACCCTCGTTTCAGCTGATACTGACAACTCAGGCAGACGTATTACCCCTTGTTTCGGCAAAGTTTTAAAGCCGCATGGGAGACCAAAAAGTTTCCCTCAACTATAGGACACACACGCATAGACATACGCACAAATTCCTCATATGTAAAGTGAATCCAAAGGGGAATTCCATACACTTACATCAGTCGACAAAGTGTCCGTTGCAATCCCGTACATTACGATAGGAGTTGTAGATTCAAAAAGCGTTTTCACAATTTGTGCGAAATTCTCCATATTCCCAGTTGGCGGAACTACAACCTGAGCATTGTCATACAATAGCGGGTGCTCCAGGTGCATTTCAACTACCGCACAGTCGTCAACAGAGCCCTGAACAAAAGAAGAGTTAACACAATTTCACCATCATATCTTTCCAAACTTCTTCTCACACCTAGAGCACATGTAACTGCATACAAACTCTGTGTCCCCATTTCTATGTATCATATTCTCACCTCTGCTTCTCCCTCAGGAACCACCAGATCAATGCTTCTGATCCCATGGTTATAGGATTTCCAATGACCATCGTGTAAATTTTCAACAAGTTCATAGCTACTTCCCAGAGTTAGAAGTACCTGCTTTCAAAAAAAATATTTGTCATCATCAGCAACTGCACTCTACAACGCAAAGGCTTGCTGTACTATTTCCTTCTACAATCATGAGACCCAACGGCATCGTCAGCAGTACTTTGTCCTTCTAAATTCTAGTTGTGTAGACAGACCATGAGAATCACATGCTTCCTCAACGTCAGCTGTGTCGTGTCGCTCTCACGGTCTAGCCAGACTGATATACAACCAACTCTGTAATTTTTCCATCATAATCACAACAAATGAGCTGGAAAATTTAACCCTTTCACCCGTCCTGGCATAATCCTAAGATATATACAATCAAAATTTGCACCTATAAGATCTCCCAGTATCCTGCCATTCTGAACACATAAGGACATATTAGGGCCAATGGTCCTCGTCATAGGAATTAATTAATCCTGCCCCTAACATTCATTGTATAGTAATTACTCCTTTGGTGCAATACTGAAAATACGCTTAAGTCAATATGCCCTGATAAATGGCTACTGTAAGCCTATTGTGACGTCAGCACTGAATTTAATCCACAGTCCAGTCAGTCAGTCAACCTTCGCCCTGCACTCACTGCACCATACCAGATTCTCTGTCTCTGGAGGGATGTGTGAGGCGAGAAATTTGAACAAGACGAGAATTTTTCCTCACTTACATGATGTCGTCATCTGGTCAAACCTTTTGTCTACAGGGGTCAAAAATGACGCTAGTTTCAATAGTTTCATCATCCCTAACAATTCTAGGACTGCGGGAACAAGGTCAAAAGCTTCCACGACCGATTTAGCCTTGTTATCTAAATGGCCATACATGCTATATATATGTGCTGGGGAAATAGGAGACGGTATGGAATGGAAGAGAAGGGAAACTAACCTGACTCTTCTTGCTGTACTTGAATCTCACCATCCGCCATGTTAAAGAATCAGATGAGTCCAAAACAGGTAAATGAGGCTGACCAAAGAGTTCATTCACTAAAATTGCCTTCACACGACAATTTTGTCCTAGAATGATAATGCACGGAGGACGGCCGACGGAGCATCGTTGCCTTTGCACATCTTTCACTTTCCATTCCAGATTCTTCACCGACTCTGCAAATACAAAATGAAAGGGTTTTTTCCATAGACTTGTTTTACTTCCCACAACTTAATAGATCCAAAGGGCTCAATTTTTAAGGCTTACCTGAGGGAATCACTCCGCTTCCACTGATGTCATCAAGCGCTTTCAGCGTCTCTGAGTACAAACGTCGCAACTGGACGCTGTTGAGAGTGAAGCGTCGGAATTCCGACGGCAGATTACTGATCCCCATTGAGGACGGGTTATTTGAAGCAACCATGAGGGAGCAGGTGAGCCAAGCATCAAATCAATCCCATACAGTTCTCTTCTTCTTCAAAGCAGACTTGACTCAAGTCACTGGCTATGCCTAGCTTATGTAACGCTGTTTCAACATCCAGTAG
The DNA here is from genome assembly GCA_034698825.1 of Deuterosminthurus bicinctus. Lineage (NCBI taxonomy): Eukaryota > Metazoa > Arthropoda > Collembola > Symphypleona > Bourletiellidae > Deuterosminthurus > Deuterosminthurus bicinctus. The sequence continues at coordinate 82,074 of JAQIWI010000018.1, forward strand.
TCAGTTTTGTCAGTGCACACAACAGCTCACTTTATTATCTCTTAAGAAACAGAGGAGTAAGGCCGAGCATTTGGTGTCGGATTGACCTAAAATCAACAAGAATATCCAACCAAGTTAGACTTTGATAATGACAAGATCTTTTCGGATCTCACTGAATTTTCTCAGTTCATCCTTCACACTTGTCCTAGTCCATTCACCCAAATCTTTTCTCACGTCTCCCAAATCTTTTCTCACGTCTACTAATTATTTTCTCACGTCTCCCAAATCTTTTCCGAGATGTCCCAAAAATCTATAAACTTTTCACAGCCACTCTCAATCACTGTCACATTCCCACTCAACAGGAATTGTCCAGTGATTTGATTTTACAAAGCACTCCCAGTGTTTAACAATATACTCAAATTTTGTCAACTGTTATAAAAATCACTTTCAGACCCTTACCATGAAGGCAAATGAGCACAGAGGGAAAAATCTTCAACTAGTAATCAACCCATGGAGAAACACAGACATCGATGATAGTGAACTGAACACACAAACTGACTACCACCACACCAACTGGATCATCTCTTCACTTGAACAGAGTAGACTAAGGAATAATGGCAATATTGAAAATCTATCTATTTCTAAATAAATCACATACATAAGTAGCTTGCGGCTCTTGAGGTCTGCTGTCTCTGAATACTCCAAAATCCTCACTTCCTACCACTCACACCACACTACTCACACCACTACAAACATATTTTTCTTCTTCTTCTCTTGCTATACACACCGGCAGTTGGAAGCTTAATCATATCATACGACATTGCATTGAAGATAAGAATATTTGTGATTGCTGATAGGACATTACTAATGTAAAGTACAATGTACACTGTCATATAATTATATAGCCTCTTGGGTCAGGGTGCTTCATTTTAACACTCGTATCATCATCATCATCATCATCATCAACTAACTGTTTACCTATACAGTCCATGTGGAGAAGCTCCATATCTTCAAGAAGAAGACGCTTCAAACAGCATCAAGTAATTAAGGCAATAATAAACATCATGTCCAGTAGTGATACGTATAAAATAAGCCGCTATATAGAAAGCAAGTAAGTCCTTCGCAAGTTTCTCGCCCCATAGTCCCTTCTTCTCAGCACTACCATATACTTTTGTATAAGTTGGAAAAAAAACTGACAACCAGTAAACATTGTGTCCTTCATTGAATATACAACTTGTGCTACACAGGATGATCACTTGAAGTCAAGCTGATTTTTCTCCTCCTGCCATCATTATTATCATTCTAAACGGTTCGGCTTAAATGCCTTAATTAATGGCTATCATAATGACATAGTAGTTGTGCGATTTCTCTCTCCCCCACATCATAAAGCAGTGAACAGAAGGGGGAAATGCTAGAGAAAAAATCAGTCTATTCTGCAGTGAGAGAAGACTGTGCATTTACTATTAACGGTGACAAAGACGATAAGACAGGCTCCGTCTGAAAATTAATTACTCCAACGCCGTCCATCCATGAATATTACTAAAAATCTGTATCCATTCGTAATGATCACCTTTGACTTCATCTCACAGATAAATTGCCAAATCCTTCGCAATAAACAAACCCTCCGCACAAGGAGTCAGCCATGTAATGGTTCCCCATCAATGTTATCCGCAATACACATCAACTATGGCTTCATTCATCCCGGCTGAACTCTTGACTTAATCAGGAATAATCATCTAGTCATTTTCATCCATGCTCAAACCAGTTATTTCATGACTTTCCATATTATTATGAATCCACACAAAATCCAAAGACTCTTGTCACCTATTAACCTCACTGTAGTAAATTAAAGGAAAACTGACGTTAGCAAAATTCATGCTGCGGCACTGGCAATACTTTCAGCCGATCCTTCCGTAGCAGTTTGGGTGCATATAAATAAGCATCCGTCCACTTCCACTATGGGCTTTCAAGTTAAAAAAAAAATACGCTGCTGATGTAAACCCCAAAATCCTTTACATCGTCAACGTCTATCGGGACGTTAATTACACATGTGATGCAATGAAACAAACATTTTACACGATCGCTATGGACCACATTACCAATCGATCAAGTTAACTCAATCTCACTTCCTCATCTTCTGTTACCAAATCTACAAGAAACCGGAGAGACATGACATATTCTATTGAGAAGCATCGCCTGAAATACTACTGATAAGCATGTGGTCCCAAACTGTTGACTGGGAAGCTATAATGCCATCATGATGATCCAGTTTAAAAGACCATGTCACCTATACATGTGATGAGAAGACGGTATAAATCTCCAGCCAGTAACCTTGATATATGTTTAATGACTTCATTAAGGTACTGGGGACAGTCGGATAGCAGCCATTATGTCTCCAAACCTTGAACTCCTGGTCGTGTTCACGACATTAAAGTTGACCAAAAAAATAACTCTTGAAGATCAAAGCCATATTCATCAGTTACTATAATTTAAATGGGACAAAAATCAATCGAGCCACACGTCTCTACTATCACCTGCTCACGTCAGCAATGATTGTAAACAGTGCCCATCATACGCTGCCCTTGGGTCCAAATAAAAAAAATGATTAAGAGGAAAAATAACTTGTCGACTTAATTAGTCATGCATGCATTTCCCTTCCACAAGCTCAGCTGGACGTCTTCGAGTCATAGTTGACATTAACCAGTTTTAACATTCTCATCCCTATAGTAAACAAATTAACCATCCACATTTTTATTCAATTATAAACACAGAGTATATATTGACCTGGACATAACAATGACTAAAACATGAAACTATAGACCACTCAATTTAATTTTGGATTCTTTAGAAACTCAGTCTAAAATTACACTTTCCCCGCCGTCCCTTCACGCTCACAGAGTAAAATCATAAAAACAGCATTAAACTTACAATCTCGGATTCTGTGGCAATCGTTGATCAGATTTTACAATACTCTTCCCGTTATTGAATTGGCAACAATAATCTCACAAATTCAGTAACACATTTACGCCGTCAACTATACATTACTCCACAAATACGAAATGTCATCTCACAATTTTCATATCAAAAGCGACCTTGTCACCAAGGCGTAGTATTCCGGGTCACCAATCCACCTAATCTCACTTAAAATCTCTTCAGCAATTAAAATCACAGCTATATACACTACTACAAATATCACCAGTACGTTTCACAGATCCTTTCAAAGTTCTTTTAAAGGTCACTTTGCCCTATCCACACTTTTCTCTTTAAAATAATTCACAGAATCAAATGACTCACATTTTAAAAATTCAGCTTCGGTCATAATAACAATAATTCCGGATCAGTCCAAGACTGACAGTTCCCTTAAGTCTAAAACGTCATTCTTACGTTTCTAACAACTCTGCACTAATATCAAACTGTCATTAGATTTGACCTGAGCAGGATATTCTAGGTTAAAAAATTCACACATCCACGAACGCCCAGTTAGCATCTTTCTGGCCTAATTAGGCAGAAGAATGGAAAAAATTATATGTAAGTATTTCAAGTTCATTTAAATGTGTCCGTCCTGTCCTGATATATTTGATCAACTTATCAAGTTTCAAACTTATCTTTCCCACCAACAACATTGAGAAGGCTTGAGCTGGTGGGAGTTCTTTTGGAGACGTTAGATGGTACAATTGGTAATGCCCTTGGGTTCATGACAAAGGCATCAAATATCATATTATTTTGACCCAAGGCTCTCACAGAATGTGACTTCTCATTATGCCTGTATATATATGCCTTCCAAAGGACCCTTGACTGTGAAATAAGGGTCGGGTGTAGGAGTAATGACCATAAATCAGATTATTAATCCGCCTGATTTCCCCACCACTACTGCCATAATGTCCATTGGAAATAGGCCGGCCTTTGTGCAGCATTTTTATCTGGATTGACAGGGAGGTTAATGATGATAAGTGCTCCACTTTACCTCTTCATCATACATGGTTGAATTACTGTGTGAGTTTACTACTAAATATGCTCCGTAAAGCTATCAAAATTGGACACATTCAAAGTAATTGATCCCACTGACAGATGTATAGTAGTAATATATAAGAAGAAGAGACGTCAAGTCTCCTGTAATCTTTCAACAACGTTATGGCTATACAGCGTCAGCCTCTCACATAATGTTTGAGACAGTTTGTCTTGATTATGATTCAGTGAAATGAATCAAGGGAAATGAGCAGAAGTATGGCGTTTGCAATTCACTTATACTTTTCATTTTTTTCATGCATATAGAAGAGACCATTTGAAAGGCTTCCGAGGTGGCATTTCCGCCTGAAAGTTGCGGTGCGACCAGAAGCACTTGTTACATATGGAGTATATGAACAAAGCATTGCCGTCTGAGCTGATTCAATTTGATTAACTTTCGATACTTAATTAGCGGGCAGACTGGCCAGAGTTGGAAAGAGTGGGGGAGTTAATTCCTTTAAGCTCATTAGCTCTGACCTTCTTAGTAGCGGCGAGCTATACACTGGGCAGTGTTAGCAGAACAAGTAACAGTGAAGCAATCCTAGCAGTTCATTAGTGAAGACAAAGTTTACCAACTATAAAAGTAGAGCTGTAATAAGAAATACACGGACGCACAGGTGGTAAATTCCCTCACATTATTAAGGAAGAGGATAGATGCAGTATAGAACTACACAGCATGTTACTTAATACCTCCCATTAAACCTTTCCATATGAGTTTAGTTAGGGGCCTCCTCACAACACCTCTTTCATTCCTTACCACAGTCCAGAGCTCTCTGCAATTATTATTAAAGATAATTATTATCATTTGCAAGCACATAGCGGAGCAGCAGAGTGCGTATCACACGCAGACCAATTCCATTTAATGCCTCAGTTATTCTCCGGCTCATTCTGAGTGCACGTTGGGATATAAAGTGCTGCTTCAACCAAACTTCCACACATTTGCATTATTTTACGTAGTACGCATCTTCATGGATTCTTTTCCCGAATGTTTGTGTATTTTAAATGTACGTGTCATGTTCAAGTAGAAATGTGTGTGGGGGAGGAGAAGTCGTACCGTCGGAGGGAAAAACTGATTGGTGCAATATTATTACGCTCTTTCGCTTTCTTTTTACGGAGAGGTGAGGATTATGAGTAGAATCAAACACCCCTGCCATTTATTTCACTCCGGGTGTAAAGGGGAAAATGAAAATGGAGTGGTACGTGTGTGTGTGTATATGAAACACAGAAAGCTTTTCTGGGTGTTGCTCGCTTTCTCGCTTGCTCTGTTTCTCTTTCTTCTGTCGGGGAAGGATCGGGATGAAAGGTGAAAGATGAGTGAAATGCAAAAAGAGCCACGTTTAATGGACATGAATGGCATACGTTAGAAGCTTCACTTTGACGAATCAGCTTGGGTAAACAATCAAAGGAATCTGCCAAGCTCGCTACCGCTAGTCAATCCCTTGGCTGCCAGTTATGAGCTGCATTAAGAAAACATCTGGTGTGATGCACGCCTGGAAGCGGGACCCATTCCTTCCCGAAAATCTTCATACTATTTATGCATACCATTCTCCGTCCATTGACTTCCGCTGATTGTTATCAACTCCACCGCATATCCTCCCACACCAAAGGAAAATCTTGTTTTATTATTATTATTATATGGCAGTAGAGAAATCAAAGGAAGGCCAGCCTATCTTCTTGAATGTTTGAGAGGGAAAGTGCCAGGAGAAAGGACGTGCGAAGGTGAAGGAAGCAATGGATTTCCAATTGTAACCATTTGTTGTTAGCCACTGGCTACACAAATTGCTCTATGTTGGGATGGGAAAGCTGAGCGGTCGGCTTGCCGGAAGCCACTAATAATAACCCCTTTTCTTCTACTACTTCTTGCTACAAGGGCAAGGGAAAGAAGAGGATTTGAAAGAGCATGAGAAAGTAATAGGAAGTGGTGTGATGGAGCTTAAGCAAGTTTGATTACCACCTTGAACGGCCAAGAAAAATTTGAGTTGAGAAGGGGTGGCGGAGTGGAGGAAAAGTTAGGAAGAATGAGAGCTTTTTTCCCGCAGAGTGGGAGAGAAAAATGTGTAGGATTGAAAAACAAAGCCGTCGCTAACCGGCGGAGTAAAGGGTTGTGAGAGGAAATCAGTGATGCAGGACGGGAATCCTTGGGAGTGGGGCTAAGGTTTTCCACTGTTGATCTAAAAAATCTCTAGAGATTTCAATGGTTAGAAGGGAAAAAGTAACGGGAAGAAAAAAGTGCATGTAGCAGGGAGAGAGAGAGAGAGGAAAATTATGGAAAGAGGGGAAATAGCGTGACTGTTTTTTCGGTCAGAATCAAGCCGAAAATGTTGCTAGACAGAGAAGAAAGAAGAGCATGTGGAATGAGCTGGCCGCGTGGCTGTATGGCTTCGTTACTAGTATATAAAACTGGAAAGTAGCTACTACTGCATGCATCCCTTAAGTACTCGGACGCGGAATGATTGATGGGATGGGGTGCCAAAAACTATCCTTGTGAATAAAGCGACTCCCAAGTAATTACAGCATGCTTCCTCGCCTTTCTCTGTCTCCTATAAATTAACTATGAGCAGAATCAAAATTTTTCTTCTAATTGCCGCCGCCTCCTCCATCAACTTGTATCTCAGCCCTTTACTCCAACCCTCTAATTTCCTCTTCCAAGTTTCACTGAGTAACACTTCTCCGTTTCCGTCAACATTCATACGATTAGGTGGGAGAGTGGCATGTACTATGCACACACGTTATGATTTACACTCGTTCGTCTTGGCTGGCGAACATCCGCATTCAATGGAGGGATTTCGGAGGGCATGTGAACAAATAAACTTACCCTTCACTCCCGTCTCTTTCTCAATCGTAAATTCATACTAATAATATGAGATCCTTTTCCACTCATAACTTATGAATTGGGGTCCCCACCAAAGTCTTCTGCATGCCGGGCAGAGGCACTTATCCTAAATTGCATCCATGCGACATTGTTTTCATGTGAGATACATATATCCTGATTTCAAACAACTTCCAACAACTCGGCTGGCCGGAAGGCTTGTCTTCATCTTTTCTTTCCCTCCGCACAAGTTCAAAATATAACTTAAAAGGCGAGTTCCTTTAATGTACAAATAGAAACAGTGGCAAGCATTCCAACGGCGGCCCCTGTTCCCACTTATTAGTCTGTTCTAAAATCTCCCTTCCCTTGATTATCATTAGCATTATCATGAAAGCATTTCTACTCGGAGCTCTCAAGTTGTTTTAAGTGCAAAAGAATAGCGGCGGGGGAAATGGGGGACATGTTTATGACACAAAGACACTCGCCTTTTGCCCTCCAACAACAAAAACAAAACTGTAAGCTTTATAATCTACAAATGAGCTTTATACGCAGACAAACACGCATTGTTTTAATGTCTCCCTTATAGCATTCGTCCCCCTTCCCGTCTTCTGTGATTTTCACAGCTAGTATTTTTTCACGCAACACTGTCTCAAAGTTAAGTTGGAGGTAGTTGACGAACTAATCCTCAAATCTGAATAAGTCTGACAAGAAAATATGAAGCATGTATATGTCTGTGTTTGAGCTATGGATTGAACCTTTTTATTTGATGAAATAACAAGACGAAAGACATGCTGCATTGTGAGTGACGGTGTGAGAGCTTTTCATTCTTAACATAATGACAAGGACGGAAGAAAGTTGAAGGGCGAGCATGTGGACGACGCTGGTGGTTTGGATGCCATAATCCTTTTTCGTCAACCTTTTATCATCCCATCTGTCATAGATGATTTGCTGTGAAAAAGCAAGCGTAAGAAAGATCTTCGTGGCCTTGACTGTTGTTTCTGACCGTGGCTAAAGTTGTAATGAAAACCCCATGGTGGATCCGATCTGATTATTATTCTTATTATTGGTCTGGACATGCACGCATGCTTGTAGTAATGCATATGCGTGCATCTGTCAAGAGGATGATGAGCGAGAGAATCTTCGCTTGCTCTTCATCTTGTCATGTAACAGGTAATCTTTTTTATATTCAAGGGAACGCAAGCGTTATTTTATTCCCTTGGAATCACTCCATCCATCCAAGCAGGACAAGTGTAAGTGTATTCCAGGGCTTTATAAATACAGCTAACATTGGGAACAATTCCATTTTGATTCCTGTATAGTCTAATTTCCTTCGAGTGTTTGTGTATGTTAGCACAGAGCCATTATCATACTGTTTTCGTCCCTATTATTTCCTTGAAAATATCCAAGTCCAACAAAGTTTACCATACGACCAGAGTTCACGCATCAAAGAGATAATGACGGTTGCGTTAGAAACTGTCCGAAACGACCCTTGATGATCTCCTGTCATGCGAGAGAGCGAGAGAGAGAGAGAGTGAAGGAAAGCGACAAATTGCTCATTTCCTTCGAGAAGAAGTCAAAACTATAAACACGACAAGCTCCAGCCCATATAAATGTATGGGGGATTCAATAGAATCGTGAAGGGGTTTTATAGTGCGGTTTAACCACCAGAATAACTTCTATGTGAATGTCTATGTACACAAAAAGACACACAATAAATATACGCACATCCAGTGTGTGTGTGTCTTTCTGATGTCGTAGGGTCATTTCGTCCCCAAACCCCCATCTCATTCCCTCGTACATACTTAATGACTGGGAAGTTGAATTAGAAAGTTCTGGGATGGACACAGGCCCAGAATTATATTAACATTATTATTTTTTCACAATTATTTTATCCCCCTACATCACGATGAGTCCTGCAAAGTCACGGGGATTGTTCTTTTGGACCTTCGAATAAGAATCCAGTGACCACTCCAGTGTTTTTGTAATTCCTTCCCTATTGTTGCACAAATAAAGAAGCATGGGAGAAGGAATGGAAAGAAAATAAAGCATGAGGGAATTGGGAGACATATAAAGCATAGGAATTCTCACAGTCATACAAGTGGAATGATTACATGAGACTCATTGTGTCGTAATTACGCACGGATGCAAATAACAATTGTGATAAAGTGTCCGTAGGGTTCTATGATGCAAGTTAGAACTACTATTGTTTAACGTACATAAAGAATTCTATTTCCCGGCACCCTTGGACGTGTGCCCCCCAACGTGTGATTTTGAAAGTGAACAAAAATTAGTTTCATTTCATGCTTCCCAAATCATGGACTCCTTGCTCTCATTGATGAAAGGTGTGTGTGTGTCTTATCCAGAGGTCCGCCTGGGAAATGGAACCCTTTTGTCCTTTCCAATTCCGTAACTATTACAGCATGTCCATGATTCTTCTCTCTCCATTGCATTCATTCTCTTTCCACTTCACACTTTTAGCGTGTCCACGGAGGTAATTGTCTCTCGTCTTTCTTCCTTCCCCAAAAACCATTATCTGTGATGGCAGGAGCCAAGCAAAGGGAAGAATAATGTGAAAAGAGCAACACAGCAGTAAGAACTGTTGGAAAATCCACTTGCGAAGCAGGAGTGAAGTCAAGTTAAAAGCCAAGAGGGGACGGAAGGTGTGTGTGTGTGTAGCTTTATGTTGCTATAACCCGGCGGACCCTATCGACATCATCAACATTTTCCAGCCTACCAGCTACATAGGGCTTCCGCAACGATCATCATCATTATTATCCCATGGAGTAGTCGTAGGACTTGGTAATGTCAAAGCTTGGATTATTACACGCTGCTTGTATATAAGACTGACTGTGCGAGAGATAGAGCGAAGCTCCTGTATCATCATCATTAGAAGACACAGGGACACCCTCATGGTCCCTGTATTATTACGGGAGACAAAACAGCTCCAGCAGCAAGTCGACTGACAATGCATCATCATGAGTGCACTGGTGGGACAGCCACCTGCATAATTTACACAGTTATTCCTCATCATCGCACCGCTGACTTCCTCTCGCTCCAACCAGTTAACCTACGCCAAGTCTCCTCCTAATGCACACAAATACATATACACACACAACACTAATATTCCTACCTGAGCTAGCACTTTATTAAGTTTGACTAAAGATGAACACCTTTTACAGCATGCTAAATTATGCACAGGAGCAAATACAATGTTGCGCCTGGATAAGCCGAACATGCATTTCTGATCATCAGAGAAGAGACCCTGGAGCCATAGTATAGGAGCAGCAATCAGTTGGATGAGACGGTAAAAACATGTCAATTCTTCCCTAATGTCTCATCAAAACATTGTCCTTGTGTACACAGAGCAGTTTACAAAAGTCAAATGCAGACAAAAGGGGAAGTTTTCCCGTAATATTTCAATGGGAGATTTTCACTCCCTCCTGTCCTTATATTTCCCCTGAGCTTTTCATATCAAGAGTCATCCTTGTGTACAGAGGATATTATTATAGTTTTTTGTGATAAATGTGTCTAAAACTAGCCAAATCGTCATGGTTACTGGAGAAAAGGCATGTGATGGGAGGGAGAAGGACGAGAGACTGTGGAAGAAGTACGCAAGGCGGAGGAGGGAGAGGGTTTATAGTGTGTGGGGTGGATGGGAACCGGTGGAATTAACCGTGAGAACTGAAGGCAAGAATATTTACAAGAACACAAGACTGGCTTCACAAGATTGAGCAGCAGTTGATGAATGATGCAAACAAGATTGTATTTTCAGATACACCGAATCTCCGTCTATCACAACAGCCTCACCATCTTAGTTAGCAGTAACAGTATAAGAAGAAGGCTAGAAAGCACCCTCTCAGCCTCTTTAAATGTCCCTAGTTTACGTAATCAGTGAGTTGCAGTGGTGGTAGGATTGATCATACAAACAAACAGCATGCTCCTGCTCCTCATTTAGTAGCTTCACATTACTCATACATATCCATGTCCATGTATGCACTTTGCCAGTTCATCCACTTTGTGTTGTCATGTAACTGAATAAGGAATAATTTAGGAGCCGTATGGGATGCATGGCAAAAGCGTTGCGCTTTGCCGGGGCTGTTAGCATTGTCCCTTTGGTCTGACAGATGGATGGATACATGTTATACAAGGGAGAGAGCACGGGGCGTTTAAGTCACATTCAAGTTTAATTCGCACATTATCGAAATGTGATGTAATGGGAGTTGGGTACATATATGGATGGGCGCTGTAGGGAACGAATGTTGTAGTCGTATTCGTGAGGAAAGTGACATGACTATAACTGGTCCACAACGTTACAGGGATAATGCATTTTAGATTGAATTAGATGTAAACACCTCATTGCCATCCATTCAGGGCTTCATGAATGTCTCTGTCTCTCCCGTCTGACAGGTCTCCATGGAGAGAAGAAGACGGGATCAACTTATAGAAGACGCAGCCGTAAAGGACCAAGCCTTTGCCCTTGCTACTATTTGTATTAATTTATTCCTCTATATATATTCTCCTTCTCAGCAACTCTGCCCTAGCCATGTCTCTTGAGATGCTTAACAAGGGTGTGTGTGTGGGAGGGACGAGCGGAGTGTGTGTTGATGTTTGTTATGGAACAACAAGTCTTTTCTACTAGTGTTCAGTTTGAAGAACATTTATGGGCATTTAGAAGGGTTTTTTTTTACCCTCACCCTCCTCCTCCTCCTCTGTCCGTCCATCTTGAGCCACACTTAACTGAACTGAGTGACTCGCTTGGTTGGAAATTTCGTATTGTTGCTATGAATAGAGCAATTCGTGACTGTGGCAAAGTTTATAATCTGTTGAAAAATTGAAATTAATGATCGCCTTCCCCTCCTTCCTACCCTCTGGACGATCGTCTTTGGACTGACACGTACACGGCATGACGGAGTCTTTGGAGGAACAACAACACAGTTGAGAATTCGACTTGCTCTTTGTTACTGTAACTCCTGTCCGTTGAACGGTTGAACAGAGAGGTGGATGATGCTTATAGGCAGGCAGTTGCAATTCTGTCTTGATTATTGTCACGATATGCAATGTGAAAAGAGGCTTTTTCCACAAAGTATACCTTGTCAAACGGCTTCCCATGTCTCGGAATGATTCAACGAGTGAGTGTGTATGTGTGTGTTTGAATGCGTGAGTGTCTGGAGAGACGAGTTATTCACACAAGTAAACAGACTGATAAGAGAGGTAGTCAGTCCCACACACACGCACTTATTTAACTCTTTCAGAGTAGTATAAAAGTAAATATGAAGAGTCAAATGTGAGTGTGTGCTTGTGTGTATGTGTACTGTCAATACATAAAGCTTTCGTGAAGTGATTCAGCTGAGGAGGAGGATTTAGCCTGAGACGAGAGTAGTTATATGAGACATTGAAATCCGAGTTTGTTCACGAGGGTCATAAAAAGATTGTCACTGTTGATTATAGAGAAACGTATTCATACCACTTGAAGCCCTCTGTCAGGGCTAATTGATTTATTCAGGATGAAAAAAGATTTTTCAATATCATGAGCAAATGATTATCGCTGTCAGGACGGCAAGGACGAAGAGGAATACTGCACGATTATGTGACTGGCTGATTGAAAGTTGCGAGTCCATTATGGTTGTGAAATCGAGTTAAAACCTCATCATTCACCTCGATCATGTGTGTCGATGCAACTGGTACCCTCATCATTGTATCCTCTGCCCTTCTTCTCGCTCGTCCTCCTTTTCCTCCAGTCTTGCGAAAGGTAAAGCTGAATGATAATGGAAAGATATATGGAAATGATGTAGTGGAAAAAATTATAAATTTCCTATCCAACGGACCCATATGTAGAATGTGTGCGTAGATTATCTAACCTCTTCCCGTACGCTCCACTGACTGGGGACCTTTGTCACTATCACGTTCGTGTGCGTGCATATGAAATGCACACTAGGGAAGGCTCACATATGCGGGATGAAACTGGGAGAAATCTGCATGTGTAAGCGGGCGAACGGCTACCCTCTTGCATACCCACAACTATAGGACCAGCATGATGATGATGATGATGATGATGATGTTAATATTACAGATGCAAACAGATCTCTCATTTGTATTCGGACAAGATGTGCAATCTAACAGCCACATAAATAAATCCCAGTTGTGTGCATACTCATCAAATGGTAAGCAAAGTGAGTTTCTAATTTTAATAGAATCAACTTCTCATTTCGCTTCTACATCTCTCAGCCAGCCGACTCAGCGGCTTCATAATCTCTGTGTACAATAATTGGATTAGAAATGCGTATTACAAGGGATCCCTCCGCGGATTTCGCATCCATGCGTCAGCCATTCTCATGTCCTGTCCTCACACACTCAAATAATATCAAGTTCAAATGCAGTAATGGAGCAGCAGGCAGTGAAACAATCAACAGCAGTGGTCGAAAATATATACACCCACCCACATAATGCTTTGTTATGACCATACCGCGAGTCAGCAGAGCACCGGGGAAACAAATGAATTACTTTGGCTCCGCGCTGCTGCACATCTAGTTACAAAGTTGTTGCCGTTCCTTCCGTATCCAATACTGGTCAAAGAAAGGAGGGAATTTTCCAATCCCTCTCATCCCCTCACGCATACAGCCGGCATACCATGAATGTAGTGGGAAATTAAAAGGCGAATGCCCCGGAATTCACCACGGGAAGCCTCAAATAGGCACATGCTCTCTGCTGCAATGCGACACTTGCATTTCATTAGTTACACTTCAATTAGATCTGTCTCAGATTTTCACTTTTAATGGTCAAGTCTTCCTGGTTTTTCCCGAGGTATGAATACCCCGGTGACATTTGAGAGAAGAAAACGTGCAGAGTCATTTCGGTTAATTCACTTTCTCCCACTGTGTACACTGCAGTCCTCAGACGGTTATTTAGACGCACTGCCGCGACGGGACTACTTACTTTCACTTCACTCACAAACATATGCACACAACCCCCGACACGCTAATGCTCACTCACAAATGCATGAGCATCCAATGTCAAGGCGACCATAATCATAATAGAACTTGCGGAATGATAATGTCCCTCATACGCATACAGACGTTATAGAGCGAGGGGAGAGAAAATTCCTCACTTCCCCTCCGTCTTTCACTGCGTCCCATAATTTTCCTCGACAGACAATGGGAAGACGAAGAAGAGGAGGAAAATAAGAGGAAACAACAGGAAGAACCGCAGGCACCTGCCTCTCCTCAAGTTGACATCCCTCTGATCAATATGAACAGACGGGACTCATTAGCCCACTGGGCCAATTCTCATAACATCCGTGTGACAGTTCAAAGGCTCACACTCTATGTACTTTTAATTAGCTCCTTTCACTTGCACCTAAATCCCTTGTAGACCTTCATTCTTGCTTTCATTATTGTTCTAACACACCCTGTCAAACTGTAAGTGAGGAGAGTCTTGAAAAACCTTTACTCTCCTCCGGTTTAATTTGAAAATTCCTTTAGATGAAGAGGACAGGACGACAGAGTTAATTGTGAGCATACATGAAAACCCCTCAAAGCATCTTTGCAAGTGAGTCTGTGCGTGTGTCGTCTGCCTGTGCAAATTACTATAAACATGTCCGCTTTTTTGTAAAAAAAAAACCCTACAGAAAAAAGAACAGGGACACTTGTAATATATTAGCGGAGTAAAGAAAAGAAGTTGAAAAATACACTCTCTCTGCCTCTGCTGCCTCATCTCTCCCTGGCTTGAGGCAAAACTCATTTTTCCAACTAGTGTAATTTGTAATGTGAGCGGTATGGGACGAACTGAGAGAATCATCATCATCTCTCTTGTTAGATCCACGAGTCCCGACATGTCTCTCCGGAGATGAGAACATTAAGGGAAATAGGTAAATGTGCTTGCTCTCTCAGTCATGGAGGAGCGGGAAATGTTGTCATGCTTACTGATGATTTAGCCATCGACAGTGAAAATTATCCCACGCGACTACTCAAGGAGTTAATGGGAATGCAAATTGTTGGAATTATTATATTTCTAGGTTCGTTGCCCTTGTTACTTAAAAAAGTATCTTACTGTGCTCCCTATCGCTCTCCCTCTCGTCATTTCTTCAATGCCATAAGCCAACCGCGGAGCATTTCCTTACTCGGGCAATAATCTATGAATGATTCATAAATTCTAATTATCCTCTCCCACCGGTACTCGTTTTTCGTGTGGCGAAGTATGTGTGTGTATGTATTTTGCAAAATCCACACGCACTTTGCCTCAGGATTCCTAGCTAATAATCTTTAAGAATATTATGCTTTACCAAGGAATAATATAGAAAATTCCACTCAAGAACTTTCGCACTCTCTCACACCACACCTCAGGGAATCGGTCGGGTTGAAAAAATAACATTTATATGCTAAAATGTTCTCAAATGTCTGACCTGCGTGTGTCTTTGTGTTTCTATGTGGGGCTAGAATAGTAGGGAATTAACAACAAATGTCCCCTCGGAGTTGAATTTTTTTTACTGAGTAACCAGTAGCATACAAATGGCTGCTGTAGAATAATGTGTGTAATACACACACACACACGCACCATGCAATCATGCCCTGTAGCCGTCTTCGTCGCCAAGATATTTGCTAATTGATGTCTACTCTCCATTCTCTCCCATGACAATCTTTGGCAGGTAGTACGCTTGAGCCATCAAGCCACACGTTTCTTCATGCAACATGCTCTCAAAGTTTTAACGGCTACTGGAGCGCGTATGTAGTTAATGTGCAATGCGGATTCACACGTACCTGGTCCTTCCAACTGCGTCTTCCCTCCGACCTTTCTTTTCTTAAATACTGGACAGTTTGAAGGTAATTCAAGGCCAAGTATGTCCAAAGCTGCTGCATTATGCACCTCGACAGAGAGGTTATAGAGAATGTGACAGATATTATAGAGAAGCCCATGCACTTTGCTTGTCATAACGGCGTCTAATGTGGAAGAATGGCTGGAAGCAGCCGTGTGGGCTTCCCTCCTACATCACAACAGTTCAGGCCTCTTTCTATGTGACAAATGGGAAAAAGTGGCAGTCAGTTAAAACCTTGTGTAAATGTAAACAAATCTGACCAGGCGACATGCGGACCCACCTTTTTTCATTGTTATTAGCTCCCATCCGTGTATGGCTGAATGCGTAGATGTATATACACACAGCTCTACTAAATGCTTTCAGCCATACAAGCTAAGCAAGTTACAAGGGAACTGCAATAGAGGATAAATACAATTCCCTGTTAACAAACAAACCACACTTGTTCTTTCCAACTCATCATCCTGTCTCGGACTAAAAAGAAGAAAAACAGTTGTGCAAATACACACTAATGATCAAGTTCAACTAACTCCATTGCACATAGTGTGACACTACAATTCTTCATGTCAGCCCACTGCCTTATGTACTACCACCTTATGCGCCGGATGCCAATTATAAGTACGCAAAGTACTGCAACTGTAAAAATTGATACAAGGAATTTAAATTCGGAGTTATAGTGTTGAGCCCGTGATGTCAACAAGTCAAAAATACGACTCGTGTGACTGTAAACCCACATAATATTCCCTCTACAAAAGCTCTTACTTTGCATGTAATTAATCGATTATTCTATTGAACACTTCAGCAGTTCAACTGTTTAGTGTTAATTCAATCCCTAATATCACCTACCATCATCTTGATACTCATCACACATGCTCCTAACCACTTTGTACGTAACCAATCGTACTTCATCTTGCAAAGCAAGAAGGCAGACTACCCCCGAAGTATCAAAACAGGCGTTATTAACAACAGTGAAGTAATTGAAAGCCTGGGTGCCATTAAAAAAACATGTATGAATGTGCCCTCATCATGCTTTTCTTTTCATTCACCACCACTTTTGAGAATGATCGCATTTGAACTTAATCTTTTATTTCCTATATAGTCCACATACTCACTTGCGCTACTGGTTACGCAATAAAACTAACTCGCGGGGGCTCCTGGTCGTGAGCTTCAATGACTACTGGGCTGTGTGCAAGTTTGCCTAAACCATTATTCATGTCTCCTCTACATACTACTAGACAACAATCAACTTGCATCTCTCTTGTAACAATGCCTTCCATCTGCCTACCTGGTGCAATAAGAAGATTTTAAACTTGATTCATCTCAGTTGATGATATGCATGAGGCCAATTTGAAGTTGTGCATTCAGTGACTATACATTACATACTCTAGAGTCAATGCTGTGCACCAACTATTTGAGTCCTCTTGAGCTGAAGAGAATCACACTTGGCCTCTGCACTTCATCTTCAGGTTGCCTCATGCAAAAAACCTGCCTCACGGACTCTTAATGTTTCGACATAAGAGGAGTGGAAAACAGATGAAGATTCTCGTCAGAGGGACACGACGGAGGGCTGATAAAAAAAACTATTACAGCAACACTCACGACTTGAAAGTCACAAGAGGTAGGAATCCGACTGGATGAGCCTTGGAAATATCATGTTGGCTCTGTGAACTAATTTGATTAAGCCAATAAGAATGATCGAATGGTGGAGTAATGAGGTGGAGGAATAATGTTGCGTGAGGCAGAGACAGAGAGAAAGAGGGAACAAGAAGAATTCTCTCTCTCTCTCTGTCTCTCTCTCGATCAGACTAATAACATGGAATGAAGGTAATTACAAATGGAATTGAGAGAATGAAACACACACGGCTACCGTATGCCCACACGTTAAATGCATGTTGCAAAGGGGCGGAGACAAATAGGAAATGTAAACAATTGCTATTAATTCCTTTTCCGCTCCCACTCCATTATTCTTCAGTGGTTCTCCAGCAGCTCATTTCAAGCATGTGAATAGCCCCGGCTTCAAGTCGCCTCTCAAACAATCATCCTCATCTCACCTCATCCGTTCAACTTGAGCAAGTGTAATAAAAATAACCGAACTTGTGCTCGACCTGAATGTATCACCTTTCTTTACCATCGCATGATCATGCCGCTATGACCGCAAAATGACACGTGACGCCTGCAAGACTCGCCCGTCTGTATGCACTAAAATATTATAGTGAATGATGGCACTCATTCTAAACTTGTGAGTCATATGAAAAACCATTAAAGAAACCGCTTTTGGCTGAGAGGTAAAAAATACCATGTTCCGGATATTCCATTCCTTTCTCAAAAGAATTCCCTTGGCATTGACTATTGCTGGCGATGCGATGATATGAATCTTAAGGATGGATTCCATTTGAGAACCAACCTCCTAAGATCAATAAGAAGTGTCATCCATTCCCCCGCTCCAATTTAACTTGTCTGCCTGATTAAATTCAAGGAAAGTGAGCAAGTCCTTTGTGGTTACCGTAATGAGTTAATCTTTAATGATCACGGCGGATCCATTGTTAGAGGATTCCATTAGTATCATCTCGAGAGTCGGAGCATGGGTAAGTGCAGTATGGAGGCCACTGCATTATTATTATCCTGAAGAGCATTCGGATGCAAATCCGCAGGCAATGGAGTTATAATTGAAATCCATAAATAACAATAGCGTGTGGGCTGCACACGGGAAAAGGATCATTGGTGGCGGAAGAACAATAAGAGAGTAACTTCTTTGAGCTACAATAATCTTTGGGTTGAATGCAAGCAAGGAGTCATTCATATGGAATGCTTACATGAGCTCAACCGGCTGGTGGGATTGCACAAAGGAGTAAGTATAGCAGGACCACTGATGCAAGCAAATACAACAAAGCGATCAAAGGAAAGCCCAGTTCAGAGTATACACTTGAGCTACCGCAATGGCATGTTGCTGCTTTTTCTATTCATCAATATGCAATCCTTTATGGCCTCACGACGCAAACATCTTCGTATACTCCTGACCAAAGTCCGGACCGTGTATTTGCTTGCTTGCTATAAAATGCATAAATATTTTACAATGCACGTACACAAACACACACTCAGTGTTACAAAGATGCATGCACGTTCCCATGCAATCATATTGAATTTCAATGGGCTTCACCCTATAATTTCACCTCTAAGTCCATTGAAAGGAAAATAAACATCGAGCTCAGAGTATGTGACAAGAAGATTTCGGAAATCTGCATAAGCGAGTCATGCGATGACATACAGCAGGTGTCTATCTAGCCGCTTTTTTTGACTCCGGCAAATGTGACGGGTACAAAGCACCCGTGCAAATCCCTGCGTCTGGCTTTGCTGATACGGGCGATTACTCTTTCATGAATAGGGAACTATGAGTTGACAGTCTTCCCCTCTCCGCCACATCCTCTCTTCAATCCCGTGTAACATTCAGTGACGGCTGATAAATAGGGGGAATACGAAGAAGGAAGCGAATGAAGGTGAAGGCGAATTCACCTTCTTGCACATCCCAATTTTCTCCCGAAACCTTATGGCATCCTCAGAGCATCCAATGTGTGGGTCCACATCTCTTTCCGCCCAATTTTCCACAGAAGTCATCGCATGCTAATGCGTAACATAAGCTCTCTGTCTCTCATTCTGACTTTGCTTGCAAGCGGAAAAATGCTGGAAAGTTTGGCAAAATTCAGTTGGGACGGAATATTTTTTTTTATTTCTTCTTTATTCTTTGCAATGTGTGAGTAGGACGAGGTCACATTTCGTGATTACCTCCCTTTTTTTTAACCTCTGTGGACTTGCTATGGCCCCGAAAAACCTTACGACATGGAGCTAACTTTTCTGTGTGAATGAGCAGGGGCAAGTCTAGAAAATGCTCCATATTCGTCTCACAGTTGAAAAACGTTGGAGTTTTTATGCCATACACCAGTACAAAATCAAGAATGTATAGATGGGAAAGAGGAGAGAGGGGAAAAGAGTTGAGCCAGCCAAGCAGAAATAATGCAAGCTTAAGTCTTTCTCTCTCTCTCTGGCTATATATTTGGTTACGGGGTTTTTTGCTTAAATTTGTGCATACAAGAGAGATCCATAAGACATCCTGCTGACCCATACACGACGATAGTATCATGACGATGAGTAAGTATCGGGAGGAAGGATAATTTCCTCCGCACACAACAAACCTTTTTGGCAGACAGACGGGAAATCGTGAGGGGAGAATAAAAGGAACATATGAAGCCAAACTCACACACGTTCGCATAGCCATGCTTCCCAAGTAGTCATCCTTTTCTTGATGGGAAACTGAAGAAGGCGGATTGTCATTAGGGAAATCGTAAATTTAAAATTTTCGGACTAATTTTTATTACTCTTGTCAAATGCTCGCTTTATCGCCTCAGCTCACACAACTTGTCGTTGATACTTACATTTTTTTTTACCCACATTAACGATCATGATGACGGCAACGACAGCAACAACAGCGTGTCCCATAACGGACTTCATATTTCAAGCTTGAGTCATCAAATTCAGTTATAAAGAAGCAGCAGCATTTTTGGTTTTGCAATGTGTGAAAGTGAGCTCGTTGTCAATGGCAATCCGATGATAGCAAGATGATAGCATCTATTAAATGAGTTATTGGAACCGTGTGCATGACAACGACGAAGACTAGGTCCATTGCTCCCGATATTCTGTTTTTTTTCTTCTCACTTTTTCAACTGATTTCATGGAAGGAGAGCAGGAGGATGACGACGATGGTCGTTCGTGATCATAAGTTTGGCAAGCAAAGTGAGCCGTTAAATCCATGGATGTTGTTGTGTAGGTGAAGCGAGCCTTTGGAACACATTAATACCTTTTAAATCTCTCACTCACGCCTGGATACCAATCAGCCTGACTATATAACCCGAGCGCCTTTTCCTCCTCGATATGCTCCTGTCAAGCCCAGCACATTCAGAATGATGATGCATCCTGCCCTTGACTCCCTATAGTTCAAATGTCTCTCTCCTCATGAACCTTTTTTTATTGTTTCATAAATATTTTCGCCATCACTTCTGCACTCCCTTTGGATGTATTAGCAGGACTGATCTCCATTGTATTCCTCAAGGGTTTCCGTCAAGGCTTTTTAACTCTTCTTTCCCCCGAGTCGTGTCATGTGAATGCGTCTGTGGAGAGAGCATAAATGCGTTGGGAGCCACGCATGACTACAGGACAATGGGGATGGGAAAAGTGACGCATAAAAATTCTAATTGACGGTGACAATGCACTGTGTTCAGGAATAAAAGTGTAAAAATCCTTTATTTTATAACCCATCCCTCTCCACATTCACGCACTCGAAGAGCAGAAACACATTTGCAGACACTTGTTAAGACAAGGCAGACAAAAGCAATATAATTTTTCAATGCATTGCCATATAGTTGTTCCCTTTTGGATAATGGTCGGCGCGCAGTGGTAAACTATTTTTACATGACTTCCTCCTCAACACACCCTCCAAATCTAACACTCATTTTCTTCCCATTTAACTAGGGTTTTTTTGCACTTGTCAACTGCCATATCCTTCCAAGTGCTACACTTCTCTTCTGCTCATACGTGCGACATATACGTGAGTGAGTTTTGGAGTGCTTATTTACAACACATTCATTCTCTCGCTCCCTATCAGTTGATCAGAACGCCGGAGAAAAAGAAACTCGGCTAGGGATAGCATTGGGAATTCCAATGGCGGCTTAAAAGCCGCAAGGGTAACCACACTACGGATGCCTTAGCCAAGGTTGTGCTGATGGAGACTCAAGTGTGAGCACTCACCAGGGAAGATAATACGCAGGAGCCATAGCTATTCTATTTCAGACCATTTGAAAGAGCAATTGAGTTTTATGATGATGAAAAGCGTAAGTAACATGTAATATGTTGGGGTCAGGAAGGTGGGAAACCCAAGTTCCCTTCGTCCAGGTCAATCGTTTCAATAATTCTCTGCTCCATACACTCATTCTGGCATGCATCCCTCCAGGAGGTCCTCACAATTGGGGATACACCTTAAAGGGCGGAAGACAAGCGGAGCTGAGTGAGTGAGAGAGGAGCCGGTGTCACAACATGGACATTGATGATAGTAGAATATCTTTGAATTGACTCAATATCAGACATATCCCATACACTACGTCCCGTGCTCTATGTGCTTCTTCTTGTCATTCAAAAAAGCCCCTTCTCAGAGGTGTCTACCGTATTCATTGAGACTTGGAAGAGGAAAAAATAAATGTCTTTTTAAGTTCTCCAACCGTTCATTCTTATCCTATTGTGCAAAACACCTCACATTCTTCTGCTCAAATACCTCTGAAAGACATACCCCTGTGACAGCTCCGGTAAAATGTAAACAAGCTCTGAACCTTCGTCTTTTCTCATCTTCTTCTACTCGTTTCAATGCACTTGGCCCAAATGACAGTTCTTTAGAGACCTCTCCTCTTTCCTTATGCTAACCACACGCATACACTACATCATCCTCGCCGTCAGACCGATGATATCTGTGGATGATGGGAAAAAAGTCTGTTGTACAATGCAAAATCACGGTGAGAATGTTGCAATTAAGGAGCTGTAGGGGTGCAAGGGAGAGGAAACTTTGTGGATTCAGCAGGAGGAGGAGGAAAAGATGATGATTATTTGGTATGCCACCGCAGCTGAGGACAGAAGCCTTCATTCCTATGATCATCATCAATTATTATAAGTCGTCCAAGCTCAAAGGATTAATTAGCCGGGACTAAATCATATTATATCCCTAACCATATTTGCAATTGATGTACTCGGTGGGTTCCCTAGCAAATCCCAGAGTGAATCTAGTATTCATGTGCCACACAATGCCCTGTGGTTGAGAAAAAGCGTTAGATTTTTACATGCTAACTTGCTCAAAAATTCAATCACGTTCCGTCCGCTGCTGGCTGGGGTGAGAAAGGTAAATAAAATCTCCAGTGTTATCTTATTTCTCTCATAAACCAACTTACACACTCTCCTCTTTAACAGATGTTCCACACTCACAGTCGACTTGGCCGGAACAAAAATAGGCTTAGCGTCTGTCCCTTTTATGCACGGGTTATCCAAGCAGGATCATAATGGAACCAAAGCCACCGCCACATCAGATGGATGTCAATATGACCACAATAATGGACTGCCCGTCCGAGGTGTTAAGGTATAATATTAAGGAGGAACAATGAGGAACACAAGGTCCTCTTTGAACATACGTCACACACTTTCATGTGGAATGTGCCCAAGTGATAGAAGATGAGCCCGATTCAAAGCGGAGTAATAAGCTTGTGTAAATCTCCCATTCAAATAATGAGTACATGTGTACATGATGCTTCATGAGTTTGTGTCTATATACGAGGATAATGGAAGTCGTATAGTAAGTGTGCACTCAGAGGTGCATAACATGGTTAATCGCACATCAGAATTAAGTGACAATGACACTGTCAGGCCATAAGCACCCCTAACACCACCGCCTGCTTTACTTTTCTTCCGCCATCACATCATTACCAGCACCCAACTCGTCGCAAGAAGATTCACTAATCCTCCAGGAGGGGACTTCCTCCTGTAGTGCAGCCGACACGATGATGATGATGGTGCAGCTCTATGCACTTCTTCTTTGCCCTGCTCTGGTCAGTGTCAACTGTAGAGAATAAACAGGGTTGTAACAAGGGGAGAAAATGATCTCCTTTGATCTTCCAGCTGGCGATTAAGCCCTTGTCTCTCTCTCTCTTTCTGTTTTGTTGCTTACAACTCTGAATGCAAGTGTGAGTGTAGAAAGAGGTGAAGGAATGAAAGGCAGAGTCACATTATTACTGCAAACAGCAAGCCCTCTTTTACAGGGTGTAGGCTCATGTGTTGGGCAAAGTTGAATTGAGAGAAAATACGGCTGATCAAGTGGAATTCAAGCCTGTAATTATGCATATGGTCAATTTTTTAAAAGCCACATGCGTCTGCGTGGCCCGCCTTCCTCCATGCTTTGCATAGCAATAATTAGTAGTTCCCATGTATATTTTTCAATGAGAAAGTAGCAAATGAATAAGGAAATTAAAGGGTTCAGGGAAGAGAAGACGATGCTATTGACTCGCAATTAGGCTCTCTTAGCAAAAGCCCTCTCCGCTCCCACAGCTTTTTCCCAATGAAAGGGCACGGTTGACGGCCTGTCGTGTGTGTCGAGTGTTGTTCTGTTACCATAATCCGGAGTAACTACAGCTCATCTGCCCTCTTCCCCACGTCTCCATCTGTGTTAAACACTATATGCGGGAATAATAATACAGGGTCTCGGCATCAACAGCAGCCAAAGGAAAAGGAGGAGAGAATGTAGACGAGAAGCTCTAGGTTTATTAGCTACACAGAGTATGGTACTAATTTGACCTTTACATAGACACACATGAGCCTCTCTCCTCTTCCATCAAGAATATCTCTCGACAATGGCTCGTTAATGAAGATCGAATGGGCCTATTTCATTTTCCCGGTCTGGTAGGCAAGGAAGCTAGGGATCCTGGGAGACAAAATAGAAATGTGTCTGCACCGCAAATCCTGTGTTATCAAGTTAGCCTCTGTTTTTGTCTCACATATTATTTTCTTGCTGCGTGTGTGGAGGAGAGTCACGGGCTCATGTGAATGTGCGATTGTCATTCAATTTCCTGCAGGAATAACAGAGACCTGGGGAGACATCCCAATGATCCACTTGGGACACACCTTACGCACGCATTTTGCATCCATCAGCCTCTCTCTCTCTCAACTCTGATATTCGGGGGAAATTCTCAATGTCGGCTCTTATGACTAAGCTCGCGTGTTTTCCTCCCGTCTTTTCATATATCCCTTCTCCGTACTCATAGATACATAAATGCTCATCCTGCAATAATACTTCGGGACGTATGTACCCATCAGTAGCACTCAGGCGATGCGTGAGGCTTACATGCCCGTTGCATGTGCATGTATATGAGAGCGTGTGTGTGTGAGTAAGTAATGTGAGCTACTGCAGTTACAACGATGCAGAGCAAATGAAGAAATGATGCGAGGTCGGAATGAAGGATGAAGATTTCCATTTGCTAGAGTATCCAGCTCCCTGGAGATCAAGGGATGCATCTATCCCTTGATATGTACACACATCATATACACGGGTATAAAAGGTAAGCGTGTTTATATTTGATATCCAGCTCTTTTCCCTCATATCAATCTTTGACAATATGAAGATCACATTTAGATGGTAACAGAGAGCTTCACTAGACTCAAAGCTCTATAATCTCTTACGGCCAATCCATCTCGTATGAATGAGCACTATATATGAATACTGTGTAGCCCTATACGGCTGGATGTAGTCGGTTGAGGCTGCTTGTAAGCTCATTCACAATCCCCATTCTTTTCCGTCCCCTTGTTTTCTTCTCACATTGCCAATCATACTTGTAACATGTCACGTGCATACACATCACTCCACACTTGACAATAATTCTACAACTCAATCTTTTGAAATTTTCACCAATTTTCCCTCCCAATCATACGCTCATCGGGATGCGCAGATTGATTTCTATTCCCTCTGTGAGGGTATTTATTTGTCACACAGACGGATTTGGGTTTCCACTGCCAAGAGAGACACAGAGAGATGGTAAGAAAATGAAATGACTTTTAGGGAGAAGAACGCGTTTTTTTTGCTCATGAAAATAGTCCATCTTTTTCTCAACCTCCCATCCGCTGGGTACGACGTTTTTCTCTCATTTCCCTCCCCCATCTCATCCGTCAACAAATGAAATTAAGAGTGTCCCTTTGAGCGATCAGATGTGAACATAATTTGCTCATTTAGCCAGTTTGATGAGACAATCCCGGAGTCATCAAGGGAGAAGAGATAAGCAGAGGAGCACAGTTGGTCCACATTATCAATTCATTATGATTGCATATTAAATGCAGGGAGAACATGATGGATTGACTTGCTGATTCCCTTCTTCCCCATTTAAATTGTACGACGAGTGGTCACACCTTGTCACTAAAACGCTCTCGTCACTCCAATCTACCATCTGTTGCCTCCACTGCGGTAGTCAACCGTTCTGATTTCACACTGTTCGTCTTTTGTTATAATCTCAAATGTTCATCAAGAAGATTTATCAGAGTTCTTATCCGCCTGCATTTCAGTGCACGAATATTTCATGGCTCATTCTCTGTATGGTTGGACATTGCCAAGAAAGAGTGCAATAATGTAGATGAGGAGAGACAGAAGTGCGAGAGCGAGAGCGACGTTGCATAATCAAGTATCTCTTCCCCATTATCAAGCTTGTATTCACTATTGTGCCCATTCATCGTAATGATACCCGGTTTACACCTGTTCATAATAAAGGCTCAATGCATATCATACGGCTCTTATGCACAGTCATTAACGTCTGATTGACCCCATTCAAGAGTCATTAGAATATGAATGGCCATTTAATTCAATCTTTTGAGGGATCAAGAAAGGAAGACAGAGCGTTGGATTAGCAGATGAATTCCAAAATCTGCTCTCATTGCTTCACATGTTGCTGTGATGCTGTTGAGAAGCGTATGGTTTGGCAGAGCAGATGCATTTGAAGATGGGGAAGCGACGACGGAGCGGTGGGAAATGGTCGTGCATGTCAGAATGGCATACGATGCGGAGCAAATTGCAGTGAAAGCTGATGAACTGATGAATGAGAAGTGGAGTGAGTGAGCGTGGCTGGGCTAAGAGGCAATTTTGTGCATTGTTGTGAATCCAGCTAAATGATTTTTTGATTGACTCATCCAACTGGTCGTTCGTCTTTCCCCCACACTGCTGACAAATACAGAAATGTTCTTGTTATGAGCGTTCGCCGCCGAGGCTCACAAGGACCCTTCTACAGAAATATGAAGGTCGGGCTAATCTATGAGTTCTGTGTATTTCCCCATCTAAGTTATGTACTATGTATGTGCTAGGAGGAGTTTGACATGGAACAAGGAGAATTTTTGAGGGAAAGAAGACATGTATGGATGTATTTACACAGTGTTGTGGAATGAGAGTGAAGACTAGTGGAAAAAGTAACGAGCCATTGAGTGGGGTAGCCAGGTTTCTCCTCTCATATCCCTTCCTCATATTATAGATATAAGTTTTTCATGAGTGAACAATTTTTGGAACCATCTGCACTCTAGATTCCCCGTACACGCTACGCACCCACACACGGACACACACATACGAATACATACGCACGCTCACATTGAGTGTGGACAAAGCGGCTGTTGCTCTTGTGTTTGTCTGCGTAATAATATAAAGGTTAGGCCTGTGTATTTGCTCCTCTTCAGACTGTTGGGCCTTAAAACAAAATTGTTTGTATAGAAGAGACACGAAGTGGCTTTAATTGAAAGGAGTCAAGCAGGCACTTGTGTTCCGAGTTGTGTATATCTCCTTTTCTCCGGCTGCTCCAATGCACAGACTTGTATAGGCCTCCCCGCTCCGACAGAGAGTTATAGCGGAAGGATGACGAATGGGGATTTTCAAAGTATTATTTCTCATTCCTCTCTCTCACTTCATAACATTAGAATATCAAGTTTTGAGAGCCCTTTAAACAAATGCCTATGCCACTTATTGATTCTCTTAGTACAAAGTAGGTTTGCGTGAAGGACAAGTGCAATGTTTCGTAGTTTCTCTCACTCACTGGCAGACATGAGATGGGAAAAGGTTATAATTTTTCCATCATGTTAAATCCATCCTACTGGTCCCTGGACCTTTTTTTTTATCTGCATTAAGCCAAGCGGGCTGAGGGAGAGTGGGACAGAGCCCGTAGGCCAAGTAATCTGGATTGTTTTCTTCTTCTTAAACGCCCTCCTCACTCTTATATGCTCTCCTTTGCATTTCATCTTGATCTTATGCATGCATGTGGCCGTTAGATTGAGTATCTCATGAAGTCATGAGAAATGGGCCTTACAAAGTCAAAAAACAGCTTCTTATTCTTCTCAGCGGTAGTAAAGTTGATTGCGTCAAGGAAACAGGGAGAGAGAGAGAGAGGGAAGGGAGAGAAACGCGTGTCTTCAAGAGCTACTGGAGGGTTAACCGTCGGACATGTCTTGTTCACCAGTACACATTTAATCTTGCCCTTAAGTCTTAAACAAGTGCATAGCAGAAAGCACAACCAACTGATGTGATGAGTAGCCGAGTAACCCCAACAACTTCTCTAGCAACTTCACCTATACTCCAATCCTCACATACATTGCTACTTTTTTTTTCACTCACACCCCTGATTATTTATAACTTTTTCCAACTCCACTTATTGTTTTGAGTTGCTGGATAAAAATTGGGCACAGGGCACACCTCTCCAGGCTATTCTCAGCCATCCATCTCCCGCCACTATTCCAGCATCATCATCATGATTCACTTCCAATTATTAACCACTTGCTCCTATATTCTAAAGAAATATAATGCACAGAAAGGCCAAAGGAAGAAAAAAATAATGAACAATGCATCAAAGTAATGCACATTGCACATATCATCCCTAACTCATAAGGGGAAACTAGCTTCTGGAATATTTCTCTCTGTCCATTCATCCGACTTTCAATCTCCTCCTTTCAACTTTCCATTAATATTACATGGATGACCAAAATCCTCCCGTCAAACTCAATATTAATAACATTTGACAGGGGGAATCGTCTGGGTAAATGACCATTTTAGTCACATATATAACTCACTCAATTTAATGTCGCTATTAAGCTAGCTATAAGAAATCTTGTGATAGCATACACTTTGACCATGTCTACCAGGCCGAGATCCTTAAATCCATTACATAGGCTCTCAGCGTTATATACTCAAAGCCAAGTTACTTCCTTATCAACGTCATTATCAGCCTTATCACATTCTCTCATTGCAAACGGATTAGAAGTTGCTATGACAAGTTGAAAACATGGCCCAGTCTTAGCTTAGCAGTACATGGCCCAGTCTGAGCAAAAACATGGCCCAGTCTTAGCACAAAAAATGGTCCAGTCTTAGCAAAGCCATGGCTCATTCTTAGCAACAACATGGCAGATGAACTTTAGACTGGAGGGGATGATGCAAAAAAAAATGAGGTGGCAAAAGAGGATGATGAGGTTGACATTAACTTTCGAGCTTGGCTGTGCTGTAGTCATGGGTTGGATTTAATAGCAAGAGGAATGTTGCTGCTGTGTGTGTCCTTTTCTAAGAAATCTTGAGGATTTAAGACGGATTATGTGGGACGGAAAGGATGGACAAAGCCGGAGGCACAGACGCCAGAAAAAAAACGAAGCAATGAGGAGCAACAGGTTGTCACTGACTTGGAGGGGATGAGGCGATCGAGCAACAGAGAGGCGACTATGTGATGAAGTGCGCATGCGCCCCCGTTCTCCCGTCAAGCAGCCCCACAACATTGACGGCACTTCGGCCGTTGCCTCAGCACGTTCAGTCGAATTCAGCACGCGGTCGGGTGAAGACGATAGGAAAGTGTGTGTGCCTGGACGTTCAGTGTGTGTCATATAATTAATGATAATAATAATAATAATAATACTGTGTAGAAATTGAGGAATTATTGTATGAAATGTGGAGCAACGGCTGCTGGACATGTCCAGGATAATGAGCCTCCAGGGATTAGTGACTGAAAGCTGTGTCGTGTGTGCTTGTGAGTCCAAGACAACAACAACAACGGCCAAGTCCTGCTAAGGTGAACGTCTTGAGAGTGAAAAATCATTCAGTGCCATGGGCAATTGTGGTGACCGTGGCCCAGCCACTGGTCCAAGGAGCCGAAACCAATTTTCCAGTGTATTCTTCTATGTCAACATCTGTGTTATTCTTGTGTTTACCTGGAGTTTTTACCTCTTAGCTGTTGGAGCTAGTAATTCTGCAGGTGAGTTTTCTTTGTAGTGGCTGTGTAAGCTTTTGTTTATTACTCTCAAGAAGAGTTGTTGCACAATCAGCTGAGCAAGACATGAGATAAGAGAATCTTATGGGGTAAATATTATAGAGCGGACATGTAGGAAGATGGAAGGGCGTAATTGAAGGAACTGGCTGAGTCTGAATTTTCTGACTTTAGAGAACTATATGTCGTCGTCACAATTTCCGTTCAGTGGGAGTAAATCAGTTATTTCCAATCCCAGCTAGCACTTTAATTGTCATGATCCAATGAGGCCGCTTTTGGGCTGGCTCTTTCAATGTTTTTTCTATTGTATGAGGCCAACTTTATCTTCATTCTCGGAACAATTAATGTGAAGGTCTACACGCAAAGACTTACTTAATTGATAAAAAGCAGGAGTAGGCGAGCCTTAATATAGTTTTTCATTTCCTTTCATCTGTAATAATGTCATCGATTGTAAGAATTGCATACGGCTAATGCAACTCCCACACGTAGCTTTATATTTTGATTCTTGTGTAGCCGTGATCATATTTACGCGGTGATGTCTTTGCTAAATGAATCAATATGAAGACAATAAGGATTGCTTCTTTTATTTTTTATTTTGTCATTTATAGTCCTGAGTCATCGCCATAGACTTCATCATGGGGCTAACCACGCACGGACGAGATCTCGTCGTGACGGAAACACGCCATCGCCTTCTTATACCATGCAATCCGACTCGTACACCCGAGGAACGGACTACTACAAGACGGTAAGTGAATGACACCACTGGATTTTTTTCCAACCAGATTATACCACGACGACGACGACAAGCATTTATACTCACACATGATGTAGGCACATTGTAGTTTTTTTTCGCATGGGGCTTTGTGTGCGAAATGGAAGTGCAGCGAGGCATGTTAACTTGAGTGCACGGTCCGTGCAAAATTCACTGCCTTCCAGTCACTTGCTTCTCTTCCCTCAGTCAGTCAGACCCGCGACTGACTGAGCGGCCCGAGAAAGTTGACTCCACTCTTATGGCCGATTGCATCCAGAGGGAAAGGGAAGGAGTGAATATCCATGAGCCTGTTTGTTGTGTTCCTCCCAAACGCTCAACTTCACTTGACATTTGACTGAGGACCGGGGTACAAGTGAGTGAAGGAGAAGTGACTCTGAAAGCGATTTGGAACAAGTTTTCGTGTCGTGCCCAATCCGCTCTGCAACTTTTCATTGGTTTAATTAGTAGGAATGAGAGCGAGAGAGGGACTGGAAAAAGCTTTTAATTTTCCTGGATCTGTGTTGTTGTTGTTTGTATAAACTCACACGGCTATAGTCTCAGTCTCACCCGTCCCCATATATAGCACTGCAATTTTGTTGAATCCAGTCGCAGCATGGCAGTCAGCCCATTGCCAAATCAATAACCTATGGTTTCCCATTCCATTCCATTGTTGTCCCTGATGGCTTCGTAATTGTTTAGTGCTTCCAGAGTACTGACCGATTGGACGGGCTACAGATTTATTGAATGAAAAGCTCATTTGTCATCACAGTGTTCACATTGATTGTGTGTCCACATGTGTTGAGCATAATAGAAGGCGATGGGACATGGACAATGGATGCAAAATTGCATGGATTGACTAATTGCATGATAATTCCTATGGCAGACTAACATATTGTTTGCGGCGAGGCGCGAGGGAAACCAAAATGCTCCTAGTTTTCTTGTTTAACGTCATTGCAATTATTGTGGAAAGGTGGAATGGTCTGATTGAATGAAGTATACTTTGTGAATGACACTTTGGCTAGGGAAGTAACTACCAAGAAAACATTCTATGTACTTACTTCAGTTTAAATTAATCCCTTGAACAGAACAAATATATATCATATTTGTCCGTTGAATTTATTTGAAAGCATTTGAAATCCTGCGTGCTTTGGCACTCAAGTCACTTTATTGCTCTTCTGTCATTTATTTGTTTTTGTCATTACACAATTATAGTCGTTAACTCTTCCTCGCCTCATTCGCACGTAAGTAAACTGTGAAAAATACTTTTTGTATTGAGTGAGAAGATGATTTCTCCCCAAATGAGTGTCATCATGTGGTCAGTATTCAACTCGAAACAGGAGTATTATTTGCACGTGTGCCTTGGAGGAATTTGAGGACATACTTGGTATACTTTGGTTTCTCTTCTCCTTCAAGGCATTGCCATCTGTTCAAATATTTATGACAATCATTTTTCCAAAAATAATACTTCATTCTTCATACCTG
Source organism: Deuterosminthurus bicinctus (assembly GCA_034698825.1). Classification (NCBI taxonomy): domain Eukaryota; kingdom Metazoa; phylum Arthropoda; class Collembola; order Symphypleona; family Bourletiellidae; genus Deuterosminthurus; species Deuterosminthurus bicinctus. The sequence goes on from JAQIWI010000018.1 coordinate 113,744, forward strand.
GAAATGCTAACAGTAGAGCAGGAGGCCTGAAGAGCGGCCGAATTAGGCCACAAATTCCAAATTTTCAGGGAGTCTTTTAGTACCTCATGTCACCTCCCTATTTTCTGTTTTGTGTGATAATTTCTTTTCATCATCAGTTTTCTTTTCAAATCTGGGAGAAGAGAATAGAGCCAAGCGTTGCTGCATGAAAGTAGCTACTATACGACACGAGTGTCCGCGTGCAAGTCTCACGGTTGGGCTGCTGACATCCTAACAGCAGCAGAAGAAGTGACATGTGTTGGAGTCGAGTTAGATAATACACTTTCCGCATAACTAATAGCGCGAGTCGTGAAGTTCTTGCGGAAGGTCATGTTCCAGCAGCAGCTACAGAAGAGGAAGAACGATGATGATGATCATGATCATGAGCAATATAAATGAAAACGTGATCATCAAGACGGAAGAATCTCCCTCCACCCAAAATGAATGCCTTTAATGTACTCAAGCCAGACTTAAGATTGTTGTACTGGACAATCTGCTCTGCTCAAGTCAGATTACATCCTGTCCATGTGATTTAATAGCAATTTTATGATTCTGTGTGTAGATTATAGTAAAAAGATTGCAGTAGGGAACTAATTTGTTTTGTTGTGGTGATCTGTCGCACCGTGTCTCCTTCGTTTCAGTGCGAGTGCAGTGCAGCTGCAGCAGATATGGTCTCTTGGGACCGGCTTAATGGGGTTGAGAACAGCAGGAATGGCACATTATTGAATGAAATGGCATAAAGGGGGTTACCAAGGGAATGTGAATTGGTCTACTGACTGACTGACTGTTTGCTTGACTCAGTGTGAGGTAGGCAGGCAGGTGATGACGTTGTTCTGTTATCTGTATAGTACTGTGGTCTGTAGTTCATGAATTCGTGAATTGCGGAATGAATTCAGAGTCAAACAGTCTCTTCTTCTGCAGTAACGGCATGTGGGAAATGGCGCTATTTCACTTGATTACTCTGAATGAACATGCGCATTTTAGGTGGTTTGATTATGGTTACATGCAGGAGTGGGAGTGCGAAATTGATTTCTGATGGTTCATTTAGCTTGATGAATCGTAAAATATTATTATTAATGACAATAGGTCCACGTCCAACTCGAACTATAAACAAAGCCTCAAAACTCCCACCTGTATGCTCAGCTCAACGACTGATTTTCTAGTGTGCGGCGACATGAGAAAAGCCATATGGCGCGTGCAGGCGGAGGGCAATTAAGCTGTAAAAATTAGCATGCCTTACCCCAGCCAAGCGTGTGATTAAAAGCGGGTTGACAAGTTGGTTGAATATAAATAATACCGGTGGTGCAGTTGGTTATTATTACTATTCCTGCTTCATTTTACTGCTGTGGTCGAGGATTGGAAGGTGCCACTGAGGCGATGCCCATAACGGGAATTTAGTACGAATAATGATGATGATGACTCTTTCATTTCAGATTGACGGTCGTGGAGGGCAACAGAATTTGCACAAACCTGATTTTTACGACTGCGCTAACTACAAGCCAGAAACTGCTGAAGGGCAGCCTGAAGGAACTCCCGTCGTACAGGTATGATGATGAGCTTTTTGGATGCGGGCGGATGGATGGATATGAGAGTGTATCATAAGTAACTGGAGTTGACTGAAAGGATTTTTGATTGATTGATCATGAGGCATATGGATTGTGTGGAGTTGATGATTGTTGAGTGAGTGAATTGATGATGTGGCTATATTTCAGGTTGAGGCCAGGGATGATGATCCTGAAGACAACGGCGGGACTGTGACTTACTCCATAGTCTCAGATGATGACAGTCTGGACGCCTTTAATGTAGATCCTCATTCCGGATGGCTGACAACGAAGAAAGTGAGTTTAGTGGTTTGTGCATTTATGTGTGCATTTGATGGGGGGAGGGGGGACAGCAGGCTGGGATATGTTTTTTTCATCCGCTTGTCTTGTATGACATATGGAAACTGTGTTTCTTTTTCTGCGGAGATGAATGAATGAATGAATGGTGTTGTAATGGGAGGACCGTGGATTTGAGTGGAGAGTCTCTGACTCACTGAGCCTATTTGAGGAGAGAGAAGAAGGGCTGCTCTCTTTCTGTGTCTCAAGAGAGACAAGAGTCATGAAAGCGAGACATGTGCCGTGAGATGGAAAAAGTAAATGAAATGTATGAATTTTTTAGTCTTTCGACAGGGATGAGCCGAAGCGGGAGAAGGAGGTGTATGTTACAGTGCGAGCGACGGATAATGGGCGACCGCAGCTGGATGCCGTTTGTACGATGAAAGTGAAAATCACGGATATTAATGACAATAGTCCCATGTTCGACAAATATGTAAGTGATATTTTTCCTGCTTGTTGCCATTATTATTATTGTGTCGTCTTGACATTCCTTGTGTACTCCATGTCCCAACTCACTTATGGAAGGAAACAGACTTACTGAGTGAGTGAGAGGATTGGGGGGATTTCAATGCTGATTTGACTTGTTGTGTGAGTTGTGAGTTTGGACTGTGTTGAAAAAGGATGTGAGGAGGGAAGATTTTATTATAGCGGAAGGAGAATTGGAGTATGAATCTATATATATGTAGAGGACGTAACTGTTGACTAATGGTGTTTCATGTTTTCTTTAATGCTGTCTGACTTGACTTGTGAAGCCTTATCGGGGTTTCAGTAGTCGAAAGGTAAACTATGATATGAGCTAAGCTTATCCTTGCTGTGTTGTGTTGTGTGTTTTCTCAGTTCGGAGTTCTCAGAACTGACCGCTTTAAATTTGTCTTGTGTGTGTGTAGAGTGTGTATGTGTTTGCCTGTGGCGGTAGTAGTAATGATGGCATTTGTAGTATCGTAATGATGAAGGAGGATGAAGGAAGATGACAGTGAATAATCTTGTCGTAGGTTGTTGTTGTTGTTGTGATTTGTAGAAATTACACATGGCTTTGGCTCATGCGATCTATTTTTTTTGTGGGACAGGTATACGAGGAGAAGGTCCCACAGGATTACAGTGTAGGACAAGTTGTGATGAGGATTTCGGCGACGGATATTGACGAGGGGAATAATGGAACGATTATATATAGTTTGCAGCCTGATCGATCCTCCCCGCGTGACATTGACTTTTTCGAAGTGGTTCCTCTCAATGGGGAAGTGAAGTTGAAGAAGCCGATTGATGATGTAATTTTAAACTTTCTCTTCTGCTGTCCTCTCCGCCCTTGCTCCCCTTTCTCTCTCCCTGTCACTCCAGCCTGAGAAGGAGTCTTTATGGATTCAGTGGAGTGAAAGCGTATGGAAAAAATAATAATAAGCACGTGCTCCTTTCTTCTATTCCACTCGCGTCAATGGACGGTTCATTCACATCCTTCTTCTGCTCCATTATTTTCCCTGTACCTTGATGTGTGAATATGCCTGGTGTGTCTAAGAATGGAATTTTTGTTGTTGGTGGTTGACTGTGCAGTTCCGATTATTTCGCTTACGGGCCGTTGCCTACGACAGAGGGACACCAGAGCCGCGGAATTCCGAAACTGCCTTAACCATCGAGGTTATCGAACCACATAAAAAGCCGCCCAGGTTTATTCCTAACTATGAATCCGTCAAGTATCTCAAGGAGGGCTTCAGTCGCTCAGGGAATCGCTCCGCTGCCATTTTTGAAATCGAAGCAAGGTGAGTGTCCTTTTCATTTGAAGTGTAATGCAAACAATGACATGAATGTGTCCATGACTTGGTTGCTGTGTGGGATGGTATTGCCTTCCATGTAGAGTTTTCCAGAAGTGCAGTAGTGTACAGTGCTGAGATTCTTGTGGTATTCTTACTCCCCCTGCAGTGCCAATACGGACGAGGACGGTGTCCTGTTCTTCAGCCTTTACAAAGGTCAGACTGAGGCCACGAACAAGGACAACACGTTCACTCTGGAGCCAGATCCAGTGAATAAAAACAGGGCTTTGATCAAATTGGACAAAGACTTGGACTATGAAACTGTGAACGAGTACACATTGACCGTGCGAGCTTCGGTGAGTCGTTGGATCCATTGTTGTCGTCATGTTGCAATCATGTATAGTTTAGTACCTCTCCTCATTAGACTATGATCGTCGTCCATGGATGTAGTTGTGTAAAGTAGGCTCGTCGGGACACGTATAGGAGAATGAATATGGGAGGTAGTGAATACCACAAACTATTATTGCTTTTGGTGGTCCTATGACGACGACTACTACTACTACGACGACGACGACGAGAATTCGATTGAGAAAAGTTTCTGCTCCCCTTGTTGTAGTATGAGGGGAAGGAGGAAAGTTGATAGAGAAGTTGATTGTTTCATCATGCATACGACATGTTTGTGTGTGGACAGAACAAGTACAATTTGGCCGCCGAGACCCAGATCACAGTGAAAGTTGAGGATGAGAACGACAACAAGCCCAACTTTCAAGAAGGTCTGGTGGGGACTGTGTTGGAGAATGAGCCTAGTGGAACATCCGTGATGCGAGTCAGAGCTTATGACCTGGATGGGACCTCTCCAAATAACAAGGTAAAACCATTGTCATGTCAGCCTGTCCTTGTATACATGTATGTAATCCCCGACTACTGTTATAACTGGAGTCAGAAGAGGAAATCCCATTTATTTCCACCTATATTCGGGTGGGGTGGATAGATTGTATGTGTGCGGGTTTGTGGGTGTGTACTACCGAGAAGCTAACACCACTGTGTCAGCGTCGTTGTCGTCTTCTTCTTTTTCATATAATCAAGTGGATCATCCTTCTGCCGACAACACGTAATAAAAGCAAATATGTCTGAAGAGTTTTTTTTTATAGAGAGAGCTCCATACTTTGACTCCAATGGCTTTCCTTCTTTGCCAAAGACTCACTCAGCGAGTGAGTACTGGCTGGATCTGTGTGTGTATGTGAGCTTGCGGGTTTTAATGGTGAGGTGACGGGGTGTATAGCGCTAATGGGAGTCGTGTCATATTGGAAACCTTTTTGTTTTTGTTTTTATAATATGAAAAAAAACTCGCCGCACGCACTCAGACGTGTATTATTCGTCAAAAGCTCTCCGATTTGATGGTGGTGCAGCACTATTTGTGTAGGGAAATGGGTGCACTAGTTGTTAGAAGCTTTTATTTTTCGGAGGGAAGAACAAGAAGAGGAGTTGGTGACAAATTAAATGGTATAGTATGTCTGGCTCCGCAGGTTACTCTTTCGCTGAGTGAAGAAGACAGCAGGAACTTCCACATAGATGCGGAAACGGGGGAAATCACGACCAGGAAAGAGTTTGATCGAGAAATACAGGACGTTTATCAGCTGACAGTCATAGCGCGCGATGGGGCACCTTCAGCCATCAGTAACAACGGCCTACCGAATGAACGTGAGCACAATGGCCTTCTGTCTTTCTTTCTTTCCTTCTTTGTGTGCCCTATACATACATAAACCACATGTGTCTTTTGTTTGTGTGTTTGTGGGTTCCTACTACTACTAGATTGAGTTGAATGTTGTTGTTGGCTTTTTGGGAGCCTCTTTTCCCTCTCTCCCGGGTCAAAACTTTCTCCCTAACTGTCCCTAATGAGCAGCTCTGTTTTATTTCTTAGTTTGTGTATGTGTGTGTGTGTGTTCTCATGTCCTGTCTATTTGGACATGAATGAAGATAGTTTTCTAGCGGTCTAGTTAGTTAGTATATCTTTTGTGGTGTATAGTTGTATAGTCGTAGTATCTTGTAGACTTGGCATCATGTGGTGGTACTATAATAGTGGGAAATTGAGGGATCTCTCTGTATGTTTTTCGGCACGGATCAATAATGACTTATTTGTGTGTGTGGTATACGTGTGTTTGAGAGGGATGAATGATATGAATTACTTTCTCCTATGAGACAGATTCATTTGAAAACATGTAATTTTGCGGATGAAAGCAGACCTTAATAATAATTGAGACTGCTCTGATTGACGGTAATCACCTTATCTTCTTGACTAGAGTTGATGAGGTTGCTGAAATTGCCAGTTGCATTATTGGAGGGAAAGGTATGTGTATATAGTACATATGGTGGCGGCGTTCTTGGTGGTGGGTACTAGAAGAATTAGCTTTTGCAGGGGTGTGTGTTTGCGTGTGAGTGTTTTGGTTTATGTGTGAATGTGTGTGGAACACTTGAGCAGGGAATAATAGAATCCTGGAGCATATACTGGTTAGTTGGTGTATTAGTATATATTTTCTATATCCAGCAGCCACATAGTATGGATAATGTGTATTTGCAGAGCTGGGCGTACTGCTGCATGAAGGAAGGAAGTGGTGTGGGAGTGTATAAATCTGACGGCTCTCTATTTTTTTTTCTCTCTTCTCCTTTCATAGGTCCGACCGTGCTCAAGATTGAGATTGCGGATAAGAATGACAATGAGCCGACTTTTGCCAAGGAGAAGTACGAGGCGGAGATCAACGAAGACGCGGATTTAAATTCCAAAGTGATTGAAGTTAAGGCCATTGACAAAGACACTGGTGAGTTTAATGTCAAAAGTCTTTTCTCACAGTAAATTTATGCCCTTTATTTTTTTTTATCCCTTGGATTGTGCTGGCTGGCCCACTGGTACTTTTCTTATTCCTGCAAGGCGTGGAAAATTATGGGTTGTTATATCCTTTAGCTTCCTTTACGTGTCCCTCCTGTGTGATGTTGACTGCATTTGTATGTTTGTGATATGCGTGTTTGTGTGTGAGAATGTTTATATATAAATCGGATGTAAGGGCTATTTTATTTGCACTACTACTGCTGTACATTGAAGCCGTAGGAGGGTCGAAGGAGTCAAAGAAAAAGAAGGGAACGTACAAGGAATATGGGGCATGAGAAGCAGTTGACTTACTTGCTGCTGCTCTGCTACTGCCATACTATAATGCTTGTAGTGAAAAGGAAGTGTTGTGCGTGCGTGCGTACACAGGACGGTCGGTGTGTGTTTGAGTTAGTGCGGGTGGCCATGGGTATTATATTAGCTCTGTTATGTGACAAGCTCTGGGAAATTCCCCTCCAGGTCGTCCCTCTGTTTGAATAATATGCATGCCATGGGTCAGATTTTTGCTACAGTTTTTGCAAGTTAACTTGACAGATTAATGGAGCTGGGATTAAGAGTGTCATTTGGAGGCTCTAGAGTCTCGTGTGTAGCACATGCATGCTTGTAGAAGAGGAAGAGAGAGAGAGAGAGGGAGGGGAGGGAAAGGAGTAGCCGGGAGTGTTTCACTTGTTATTATGGTGTGCCTACTATTACTACTACTACACGACACGACGTATTATAACATGTGCTGTTCAAGGAAGACTGAGAGTGAGTGTGTGAGCAGAAGGAGCACTACTACTATACTACTCTCCGAGGTTTAACCTAGCTCGTCCGTTGTTCCTGTTAAACTTATGTGTGCCTTCAGGGTGGACGAGCGATGATATGAGGGCTGATGCATAATAGCTGTTCGAGAGCTACTAGTTCCTCTTCTTCTTACTGTTGTTAGTAATGGTAAAGTCGTACAACTTTTACTACCAGCTACTTGCTACCGCGTGCCCCTCCTATCTGTCTCTCTTTCTGGCCTCCTATTCCTGAGGAAATGGAGCAAGAGGAAGGAGAAAAAGGACGAGGAAGGAGATGGGAAGAAGAAGAAAAAAAAAGGCCGGAGAAAGAAAATGAAGGGAGCACATGAATAGAAACTGTGTGACAGCGGCGTGAAAAATTTTTCCGCAGAGAATCCAGGGGTGATTAATGAAATGGATGTTGTAGTTAAATTTGATATATGAATATAAATGATATGGAATTGTTCCCCTCCTGTAATGATTGTCGTTTCTCTTATGCCTCTCCTTCGTTGCTGGTTGGGAAGTGAGTTGACTTGTCCTTCTCCTGACCGTCGTCGTTGTCGTAGTGGGTTTCGTCGTCGCGTAGTCTCCTCCGCTCATTGTTGGGCCCCCTCTAGGTGCTGTGTATAAAGGAAGAGTTATTAAATTTCGTTTAATACCTCCGACTTACTGTCCTGCTGTTTTGGCCCACCCCATTTCCCTTTGAGTCTCGCCAGCTCTGATATGAGCCAGTGGCATGTGCGCACGTATTATTTTTGGACGGATCCAGGTCGCGCGGTTACCGGTGATGTGATGAGGTGAAAATTAATGCGGGTTTATTAATGATACTACTAATGCTATTCTTCTTTGCTTTTATAGCGTCCGTGTTGACTTACAGCATCACACAGGGGAACATAGGTGATGCCTTTGCTATTGGTTACCCCAACAGCGGCATTATCGTCATCAAGAACAATTTGGACTACGAGGAGATCCGGCGGGTGAGTGAGGAAAAAAATTGAGTCTTGTTTATCTTCTTCCAATTATCGTTTATATTTCTATACGACGATTTCAATGAATGGCTTGATTATGTAGATGTTGTCTATGTGCTGCACATTGTCAACAAGGAGTGAGTGTTAGTTTGATGATTGTTGGGAAATGAGTCGGATTTTGTTAGTTAGTAAAATGGAGAAGTATCACGGTAATCTCTGGAGGAATATTATTATGACAAGGACGACGACGAGAGCATAGTAATAATAAAATTAATCTGGACTCATTTGTTTAATCGCTTTTCCTCTTCTATCCTGTATCCAGTATGAGCTGACTATCCGAGCCTCGGACTCCCTGCACGATACTTATACTAAAGTGATCGTTAATGTCGTCAATATCAACGACAACCCTCCAGTGTTTGAGGCGATGGAAACGAACATTACGATTCAGGAGGAGACGGTGCCGACGGATTGCATTTTCAGGGTAAGTCAAAATCTATATATGAATTCATTTCATGTCCTTTATTCTTTCCTCACCTCTCTCCGTCGGTCGGCATGGAAGATGAGAGCACGGGCCGCACGGACGTTCTCTTGCGGATGGATGACAATGGCACATTATTCCTGCCTCCGTCTCTTGCACTCTTTCCGCTCTTGTTTTGCAGTCTCTTTCTCTCTGACACTGTGAAGCCCTGAAGTCAGAGGGAATCTGGGCGTAATCATGATAGGGATCTAGAAAAAGATGTATCTGCGAGTTGTGTCTGTGTGTGGGAAATTTTTACGTCCAGAGTTCGCACACACATACTATGCACAAGTCTGTAGGCTGCTGCTGAGAAAGATGGGGTCATTCATCAGCTAGAAGAGTAGTGGTGTTCCTATGGTAAATTCCTGTGGTCCTGTTGCTGCCCTGAGCGCCTTGTGTGCTATATGAAAGAGAGAAATGAGATGGTAATTTGAGGCCCAAGTCATTTGTGTTCCCTGTGTTCGCCGCCTCTAGCTAGATGATCGTTTCCTTGCTTGCGCCAGCAGTTTACATACGCATGGACATGTACACATACGCGCACACACACACACACTACACGCATCGACACATACACCTTGTTAACCACACATTGCACCACGGCCCATTTCTCCCAGCTATAGAATATGATGGAAGAAAGCGGGCTTTATAGTCACCGACGGTGTGAAATGAGCAATTCATGAGACGCTTCGTACGGACTTGTTTTGAGGAGGATGGCGCCAAGTAGTGTATTAAATCTTTAATGTCGTTACGGTGTGTGTCGTGTGCATCTCTGTGTGCTATGAGGCTTGTTCTTGAGCTATTTGGACATGATGTAGTAAAGCTCTTATGGTTTTCTTTAATAACTCCAAACCCATACTGAGTCTCTCCTCCAGTTGAAAGGAATATGTGGAGAAGAAAACTTAAAGAGCTTGTCTTGTTGATTGGAACAAGTCATTTGATAGATAGCTTTTTTCGCCTTACAAACTCATGTCGTCTACTCCAAACTCTTGCCTCCATAAAATTTGATGTGGAGAAGCCGAGTTATATGATTGCTGACATACAAGGGGAACAAGTTTAGTGTGTGGTGAAGCTTATTACATGAGTTCACTTTAGAGAGAGAGAGAGAGAGGAATAGTTTAGACGATGGAAATGAGGAGGAACATTTGAAAATACTAGGGTTATCTCTATCTATACCATTGTGGCATGCTGCTGCTGCTACTACTCTGTGAAGCATTGATAAATGGCACCGACATCATGTTATACTTCCCATTGTTTCCATTGTCTCCTTTATGTAATGAATTAGCTGATAATTATCTGAATCCACATCCCGACTGTGAGTTAACTGTATATAAGTTTTGGAAGGGACTAACTCCTTCTGTACCTGCTCTTCTTTGATGTAAAGATAGGATGACGACGGAGAGATTAGTCTCAGTCAGTCGTACTGCTCCTGTCAGCTTCATATAATAATAATCATTCCGAGTCGTGCCGCCTCCTCGCTGTCATGCAGACGTGCGGCTTGAGATTTCAATTATGACAATGATGATGGCAAGAATGCAAAGTTGATGGCTTATATCGTGTATAATGTTAATTAGAAATGGTTACTGTTAATCATATGATGTATTAATAAAAATGTAATGTTTTGCAGGTAAAAGCCTATGATCCAGACATTGGGGACCGAACTCAAGCTCAAAATATTGCCTTCTTCATTGAGAGTGGGAAGGATCATTTCTCTGTGGACAAGTACGAAGGATGTGTCAAGGTTACCAAGGTAAGGAAGGAGCAGGAATGCCACTCATTACCAGGTATGGGGTGGGATGGTGAATGCATCTGGAATCTGCTTGCTTTCATTGCAGCCGCTCGACAGGGACCCTCCGAATGGATACTCTTGGTACCCGGTTCGCGTTGGTGCCAAAGATGAAGGTGGATCTCTGCCGACGTCCCTAACTCACTACCAGGATCTCTCTGTTACCTTGACTGATATCAATGACAATGCTCCGTTCTTGAATTGCGTGAGTTTCTTTTTCGCTCTGTTGCGCCCCAAAAGTTGGTTGGAGATGATCTCCACCAGCCAGCCAGTCAACCCGCCGGGAATTTTGGAATGGGAGGAATTTTTTGTGATGACAAATTCTGAATTTTGCAGTCAAATCCGGTCAAGTGGGATGAGAACATAGCGCCGGGCAGAATTGTGGAGTTAACAGCTCAAGACTATGATGCGGAGGATAATGGATCGCCGTTCTCATTTTCCATCGGGGCCAATACGGAGGCTGATGTCCGGAGCTCGTTTCAAATCCAAGGTTAGTTTTTTTGTCTGTCTGTCTCTCATTGTTGGCTCTGATAGCTGGCTGGAAAGATGATGATGGGGCGCGGATTGGCAGTTGGATTTCTTGGCTCATTATCTATGTATTCAAATCTTACATAATCTTTTCCCATAACCCTCATCACTTATTCGGATTTTAGGTTCCACGCTAAATGCCGTCAAGGAAAACTTTGATCGGGAGCAGAGGAAAGAATATGCCATTCCAATTGTGATCGTTGACTCTGGATCTCCACGGCAGACGGGGACGAGCACGTTGACTGTGATCATTGGCGATCAGAATGACAACGACATGGAGGACGGGGAGAGTAAAATATTCGTGTACAAGTTCAAGCAGAATGAGACGCATCCTATTGGGAGGGTCTACGTGAAGGATCCGGATGACTGGGATCTTCCGGACAAAGTTTTTAGTTGGGAGAGTGGCAATTCTCCGTCCCATTTTACATTAGACAGGTCTTCGGGTGATATTGGTATGAAGCCATCCATCACAGAGGGTCAGTATACGCTTCGTTTCATGGTACGTCAAATCCTTTTATTTGTCTTCTCGCTCCTTCAAGAATTTGCCGAGGGATCATATGGTCGGGCCATGTACCGGCCGGGTATCCCAGAAGCGGATTCATTTTGAGTTTATGTGGGATTAAGGTGTTTTGTTGCTTCTTCTTCCGTTCGTGTCCACAGGTTAAGGATAACCAAAGGAATAACCAGGCTCGGGCAATCGTCAATGTGACCGTGAAACAGATTCCCGAGGAGGCTGTCATTCAGTCTGGATCCATTCGGTTTATGGGGATTACCAAAGAGCAGTTTATCAAGCCGGATGCTACCGTAAGTGGAGCACTGCTACTACTAGTTTTTTTTTTTTTTTTTTACGAACACGCATATCTGCCGGGCATTATTTGTAGGAAATGTACATAAGGGATTCGGGAGGATGAAAGAAACCGCATGCATGAGGCTGTGCCGGGTATGATGCGTAAGAAGGGAATGGAGGGAGAGTCAGAGACAGTAAAAAGCTTTGCAATATAGCGGGGCTTGTAGTGTAACGTGAGGTGCTTTCCCTCGTCATAAAGCACTGCTGCCCAGTTCAATATTAACCCTGGGCTTCGTTTGAAGTCCTCTCTATCTCTCTCTCTCCCTCTCTTTCTTTCACTCACCGCATGAGCTCGGTTTTGGAAGAAAGGAGGAGGATGCCTTGCGGGAAGGAAAGAGTGTGTGTGTATTGGGATATGAGAGAGGAGTACACACATATTCCTTGTGAGTAATGTGTGCGTGTATTAGTGGTTGATGGTGAATGTATATTCAATGTACACGACGAGAGGGACTTTACCTGTTTACATAAGAGCATTCAATTTTTGATTCCGGATGAGAAGGGATTGATCATTTGGAGAGGAATGGGGATCAATATGCGCGTGTGAAGCTTTGGCCAGGCAGAGGCCCAGAGAGAGACGTGGTGGAAAGAAGCTAGGAGAGCTTTGAAGTCTTGTGTGTGTTTACGTATGTAGTGTGTAAGCGTGTGTTTGCGTAAAATGTGTGTACTGTGCGTGGATTTTATAAATTGTCTACTTTGTGTCAAGGGTAAAAGCAAACGAGACCGGCTGCGGACGGAGATCGCGAAACTGTTCAGACTTCCTGAGGAAAACGTTGATGTATTCACGGTGATCAACTCACCCCACGTTCATGACTTGAGTATCATTGACGTCCGCTACTCGGCACATGGGTCTCCGTACTACAAGCAGGAGCGGTTGGATGGGATCGTGGGCGAAAGGAGAGGCATGGTGAGTGAGAAACCATGATCCATATTCTTGTTCGTATGCTACTGGGCGGTACTGTAGCGGTAATAAAGTCAAGAAGTTAAGCTCCCTCTTTCTCATCATATATCTCTTGGAGCTTTATTATGTTGATGATGACGAGAGGAGCAAGAAGATATGGAGTCCTCCACTTGATGTGGTCCATCATCATGTTGGATTGTCATTTAGAATCTGCATGGGAATAAAGATGATCCATGTCTATATCTCTGTCTGTCTCTGTCTATAAGAAAACCTTCATTATTTTGATGACCAAGAAGAAGAAGTGAATGTCTAAATAGTTTTTTTTTCTTTTTGATTATTTTGATTTCACAGTTGGAGGGAGCACTTCAGTTGAACATAATGATGGTGCGAGTGGACGAGTGCATTAGTGAGAAGAAGCATTGTGAGTCGAGCTGCAGGAACAAGTTGATGACGAGCAGTATTCCGTACAACATTTACACCAATACATCCTCCTTTGGCGGAGTGAATGCCTACGTACACCCGGTGTGTAGTTGTGAGCTTCCGTCGGAGGGGGAGAGCGTTTGCGGGCCGAATCCGTGCCTTAACAACGGCATATGTCGTTCTGTCGTCGGTTTGAAGCAATTCAAGTGAGTGGCCATTTAAAATGATGCTGTTAATTTCCTCGGTGACTTTGGGCCTTTCTAGAAAGTTTTTGGCGGTGGAGGAGGGAATGTTATCGAGTTTATTTTGTCGTGTATTGATGATGAAGATGATATGTTCATGTGTGTGTGTGCAGATGCGAGTGTGATGTAGGCTTCGATGGACCTCGCTGTGAGAAGACGTCGGTGGCATTTGAAGGAAATGGCTACGCCTGGTATCGTCCTCTGCCCGTGTGCAATGACTCCTCTCTGGAAATGCAAATAAACGTCCCCAGGGAATCCTCTGACTCCCTTATTCTGTACAATGGACCTGTGTACCAATCCCCCATGAATATCACCGACTTCATATCCATCGAACTGAAGAGCGGAAAACCGCTCCTACTTCTCGATTACGGCACTGGAGTGTCTCAGATCCACTTGACCCAATCACCTGTTTTATCGGATGGAGGAACTCACAAGATCTCAGTGCGGTGGAACTCAAATAAGATATCAATGCAAGTTGACGAGTGCACGCAGAAGAGAGAGACCTGTTTCAACACGACTAGTCCTCGAGGAATCAATTCCTACCTCAATGTGAACGGACCTCTTCAGCTCGGAGGAGTGTCGTTTAGACCTAAGGAATTCCGGAGTAGTATGAGGTGGGATTTTATTCCTAGCGAAGGAAAGCTCGTGGGTTGCGTTTCCAATCTCACGTTCAACGGAGAGCACTACGACCTCGGTGATCCAAGTTACTTTATGGGGAACGTGTCAAGCTGCGACTCACCCAGACAGCTCCAGTCCGCCAGTTTAGGAGTTGGGATCCATTTCATTATTATTCTAATAATATGTATTTTGATGCTGCTCATCCTGGTGATTGCCATTGTGTTTTACCGCCGAAGACAAAGTTATGAGGAGGTGAAAGGGGATCCTCATGATGATGTGCGAGAGAATATAATCAATTACTCGGATGAGGGAGGTGGTGAAGGGGACCAGACTGGATATGATCTCTCGGTGCTCATGAAGCCCACGACGGCGAATGGCTACATGGGCGAAAAGATTCCCATGAATGATCTCCCCCTACAACAAGGACAAATGCCGGGCTCGGACGGCCCTGACATCCAGAGCTTTTTACAGGGCAATAAAAATAAGGTTGACAATGATCCGGAGGGACTGCCGTATGACGATGTGAGAAACTACGCCTATGAGGGAGATGGGAACTCCATGGGCTCCCTGTCCTCCCTGGCATCAGGCACAGATGATGGGGACTTAAACTTTGACTATCTTCCCACGTTCGGCCCTCGCTTTAAGAAACTAGCCGACATGTACGGCGGTCAGTCTAGTGATGATGATAGTTATACTGGTCCTCCCCCTGAAGCCTGGTGCTGAGAGTTACAAAAGTGTATTATTGTTTAAGTTAAATTATTATTATTATATATTGATATCGACTGACTCAACTCTCCTATAGGCAGCAAAGTTCTTCGTCGTACACACCGTTGAACATTTTTGTACAATAAAGAAAACTCTAGTTTCAATCATGTAAACAAACACATACAGAACTATAGAAGAAAAATGGAGAGAGCAATCAGGTGAAAAGACTGAGGATCATTCCAAATGTGAGAAACTGAAATTCGTCCCGCCCGCTGCTGTTCAGTATAGTAGAGAAAAAGAAAAGGAGATGAATGTAGTACTACAATAACCACAAACGTACGGAAAACATTTTGCGAAAACTTCCCCGGCAGTAGCTCCTACCTTCGGCTCCCTCAACAAGGCCTGTCTCTCTCTCTCTCTCTCTGCTCCTCTGACCGCTGCATCGGTTTTGTGTTCGTCAGTCAGTAAGTAGTGCTCGCTTGTGTAGTGAATGCTGAAGGAAGTTGAGTGAATGTGAGTTAAGACTCTGGTCTTCGTCGTCCTCGTCGTCCCCGCCACCGCCGTTCTCTTCTTCTCTCTTAGTAACTTTTATATGCGCGGAGCTTGGGGATACAGTGGCCGCAATGAAACTGCGTCGACTATTCACAAGAGACTACTCGTGGTCGTGTATTCATTTGGGGGGAAACTTACCATAATTCTGCACTCATTCGATTGATATATATATACATATGTATACATATGTACACGTGTACTTGTATTTAATATAGGGCTTGCTATGTATGGTTTCCGTTTGTTGGTGGTACTACTACTACTTTTCCTGCTCTTATTATTACCATTTACCTGCGGGAGTTACTCATGATTCCGGGAATGCGAAACAGTACTATTCTAGTTGATGGATCAATCCTTGTTTTTCCTTTCTCTACTCCCCTTATTTTGTGTATGTGTGAGAGATGAGAATAGACTATATGTAAGCCGGCCATTGAGTATGTTTGTGTGTGTGCGTATTTAATCTATACCAGTGCCAAATGTCAACCATCATGCCGGAGGCGATGAGATTTGGCTGACTATATATACTGCACCTTAAAAGTAACCAACCAATTGCATTTATTAGGCAACTTGAAGAATAATAATTAGTGAATTTGTTGTTGTTTCATTACTCTGTTTTAATTATTTGTACGTAGTGTAGTTTGAATACAAAATATATTTGTTTGTTATGATTCGTGCATTATGATTTGTTAACTATATTGTTGTTCATAAATAATTTTTAAGAGGGGTTCTGTGGCAGATGAAACATATTTTTAGAGGACAAGTAACTTACTAACGAGATACCTATATGCAGCTCAAATGATCCTATGTAAATATGTGTCTGCGGCACGAGAAAAGTATGAGTCGAGAGTCTTCCCATTTGGGGAAATAGCCATGGATTTCTACTGCAATGATGATAAAAGTCACTATACTTTACAAAAATAGTATCCTCTTGCTTGCTATATATTTTACAAATAATATCATTGACATGATGAGGTCCGTCTGCCCGCAACGTACGACTTGATTCGCTAGAACAGCGAAGGTTCATTTAATGGTGCTGCGGAGTATCATTTGTATTATATACTCAACAAGATCCTCCACCTCGGACATGCGCCTCATGGAGACCCAACTGAAGCAGTCCGAGGTACATGTGTAACGTGTTTTTTGCGGGAAGGAGCAAGCCCTACAATTATGATTATTCCATTACGTTGTAATGACCAGGTTAAAACATAAGCTGCCATATGAAAGCTATAATTTCCTTCCGCTTCCTCTCAAATCCCTTCATGTCCCACTGATTTTCTATTGGGTTGCTGGAAGCTCGATGGTTATATTCTCGCGTTTATGCATGTCTAGCCATGTACTACTACCTTGTCCTCATAAATAATGATGATGATAGGAAGTTGGACAATGTATTCTCCTGCTCCTTTTACAAGAGAAAGAAAGAAAGGCGAGGAGTGGAGAAAGCAGTGGAGGATTTGAGTGCTTAACCCACCACTACCACCATCCTCTAAGCTATACGATTAGATATTTCGGGCTGTGGGTCGCTCTTGTGTTCGTGTGTGTGAGGAAGGAAGAAGATAGGACGTTCCTAAGTCAGATTTGGTGGCTGTTGTGGAAGAGTGGTGGTGTGGGTGTGAAAGTCTCCGTCATCGACTTACTGTCAGTTCCATGTGAAAAGGAGACAAGGAGAACGGGAAGCCTGTGGGCTTACAAAAGGCTACTGCTGCTCCTGTTCCTGTTTCACGCAAACTTATATTATTTGGCCTTGTTTTCGCACATCTACCTGGAAGTTATAAGGAATTAAATGAATGTCAGAATGTTATTATTCACTGTTGGAGTTGCCTTTGATGGTTATCTACTTACACTCAAGCTTACACAATTCCTCGCTCTCACTTGTGTTTCTCTGACTTGACTTGACACACGCAGTCTCTATTGGCGTCATAATAATTTAGGGTGCATTAGGAGATTACTTTGTAAATCAGATATTCGGGGTTCGGTGGAACAGGATGGAGCGTGTGTACATGTGAAGCCGTTCGATAACTCCTTTTCACGTCACCTTCCAAAATGCTCCTTCAGATACTTCCGTATACGTATGTACGGACGTGATATTAATAACCTTCTGTCATTCAGTCATTGTGAGGATGACATGAGACAGACGTGGAAATTCCAACACTATGAGCGAGAGTATTGCCATTCCATGTAACTTGTTAAGATCCAGCTTGATTATTATTTGGTAGGAAAAGTGAACAGTGGAGTATGAAATATCATCCTTTGATTTCTCCATTTTTTTCACACGCCCACACAAATACGTACACTTTCATTTCCAACACAAAGGCTCGTCACTCACTCACATTTAGCTCTGAGTTGAGCCCCGAGGTATCCATTACATGGAAAGGTGGAGTATGTAATTTATACTTGAAAGTGTGTCAAGTGGAGGGAAAGAACTGGTGTCGTGTACATTTTAAGGTTAAAAACCCTTGACTGGCGGGTAGACGTGTGGCACCTTCGGGATCCTTCATATGAAAGGAGTCATCAGGCCTACCTTTTCCTTTCTCCTTGATCACTCTGACTTTCCACTGGGCTAATGAAAGTGATGATGATAATGATAATGAAATAGCTTAGTACATATGAACCTTGCTCATTATTATGATTGTTTGATATGACACACTTCCCCCATCAGCCAACCCTTTGTACATTGTCAGACAGGTTAAAGTCAAATCCTGCACATTTCAATTATGACAACCTAAAGAACTGAGGATCTTGCCGAGGTATTTGGGAGGAGAAAGCTAGTAAGAATTCCGCCTGGAGATGGTAGTAAATGAGAAATGTGAGGGAGTGAGAGTTGTAGGCGGCGGAGAGCGTTGGCTTATGCAGGATTTAATAGTAATTTACTCCTTTCCCCTCACTAGTTTTATTGCGGCTCTCAAAATATCTTAGACCTAGATGCTTTTAAAGTTTGGATGTGGGGGACGAGGATGATGAAAGTATTTGTTGTCCTGGGTGAGTAAGGAATGCTGTTTCTTCAAATCTATGGCCATTCATATGATGAAGTAAAAGCTGTGGTGGTATGGGCCACAAACACACCGGAGTGCATTGTAAAAGGAGTAACATGTGGCGTGGATGTATGTACTAACTATTCTCTGTCGTGTCTATAACGCAGCCCAGGTGACACACTTAGATGCACAAGCACTCTTCTTCATCTTCCTCCCAATTTCCTCTAAAGGAGAAGCGACAGAGCTGCTGAGGCACTTACTATATACTTTTCACCAGCCCATTCTCATGAGGTAGTCAAGTTTGCCGGGTGCCAGACTTCAGCGTTCACTTATTACTTGACAGGAGGCCAGACGGAACAGTAGTGTGTGAGCAGAGGAAAAGTTGGGGAGAAAGTAAGGAAATGAATTAGCGCACTAATTCTCCCATTATTTTTCATAGACAAGACTTTCATTTATAACTAGTTAAGTGAATAAGTTGCTCCATATGTGAAGGTGTAGGTGGGGAAGGGAGGTACTGGAGAAAGTAGAAGTCAAGCTATTCCTCTGTACTAACGAGTCCGTAGACATGCTTTACGTGCATATTATATTTCTGTGTAAACAAAAGTACAGCGGGTGGATGGATGTGATGTGATTGTTACAGTTGTTAATAGTTCTTAATGCTTTTGTAGCTGGGATTCCATGGATGGATTTCGTTACAGCTGAGTGAAAGTCAATTAATTAGTTTCAGTCTCTATTGTGATTGAAGAGAAATTCCAGCGATAATCGAGTGAATGTGCTTGCGTGTGTGTGTAAACATGGATGGGGATAATATAGGTCAAAGCCAAGGACAATAGTTGCAGTCTACCCTTGTCTCTCTTCATTATTTTTCTGGGTAAAATCTCTTGCATTCTCCTCATCTATGGATTGATTACTTCGTCGCTTTTGAAAGCATTGTTCACGAACACGTGTAAGTATTGTTACACACTCGTATAAAGACAAAGAAAGTTGGGAACCATGTGCCTACAATGTAATAATACAATGCATTACAAATAATTGCATTGGGATTTTCCGAAAATTACTACTATTGTGTACTTATTTTAATGTTATTTTTACTCATCGCTTGGTACGTTTGCTAATTTACTATACGAGAGTTTTCTGGCGGAAATGACGCTCGCATTTATAAACGAGAGGCGCTTAGCTCGTTTTATAGAGTCCCCGCGGGTCATGAGGAGGTCATGCATGCTTGTGAAACGAGATGCTCATTATTTCTTTTGTGGCAGCCACGCATGCATGGCATGCTTGGGTATGGAAATAGTTGGATTTTGACGAGGGAGCTATGACAATAGCTTTAATACAAAACTCTCGTTATAATTACTGCGAGTGCGAAACAAGAAGCAGGAAGCCAACGACATCAATTAAGTAGATACTCAAAGGGAACTTACATTTTATCCTTAGCTCGCCAAAATATGATAATATTAAGTTAGAAACGACCTTTAGATAGTGTGGAATGGCGACGTAGGTAATTTCTTAATGAACCCTCGTGTAGACAGAGTTAATAACTCTTGATATAAATAATAATTATTATAACCTGCTCCACATGCATACAGATTCTTACCTTTACATTTGGACTAGTCAACAAGTTGCTTAAGAGGATTATTATGAAGGCACACGGCAGGTTGGAGAGGAGTCCTCGGGATACGGGAAAGAAGTTGAAAAAAAATAACGACAACTTGATGCGCGAAACCTGCATGGTAGATTTCTATGATTATTACATTGAGTACAAGATAACAAGATGGAACAGTGAGAGAGTGGGCGTTTGTAAACAATTTTAGATTATTGTGAATTTGACTGTGTCAACTTTAATTATTTCTTCGCCATGGGCACCCATTAGTGACTTTCATGTAGGGCAGAGTATATTTAAATATTTTACTTTTACTTCAAAGCTCCAAGCTACACAGAGTTTTCCCTTCTGTCACTTCTCAGACAACCACAAAAACGTCGTAGAGTTCAGTCCTCTTATGTAATAATAATTAATGATGAGACTATAGTACTACGTACGGTTTTTTATTACCAAATACAAAGCGAACGGATTTATTTATGATTATTTACGTATAGTAATAATAATCATAATGACGAAAATATGAATATTGCCATGATTATGTCGTTCAGAGTGGGAGAAAAGGGGTGTATTTCACGTGCGTGTGTGTTTCGTATTTTGCATGTGTGGACGTATGTGTGTGATATTGAGGGATTTTTCATGATCATGTACAATTCGTGTGTGTATAATATACTCGTTCGTGTATGTTTTTTGGCTAATTTATTGTACAATGGAAGGATGTAATAAAAGAGGAAAGGATTTTGTTAATGAACTCACACTCACCTACTGCATTCACTTTGTGACGGGCCCTTAGGAAATGGAAAACTCATGATGTGCCCCGCATTTTTCTTGAATTAATAAAAGCATGGATTTGGTATCGGAATCCAATGTAAAGCGGTATCATCTTTTCTACTGACACAATTCTTTTGTGAAGATACACCTTCCTTTTGGGGGCAATCGAGCGAAAAGTATGATGCTTCAAGATGCGACGGAGGCATGAAGGAAATAGCAATATGGAGAACCCCATGCGTATGGCAATATAACGTTTCCATATACGACTCCATTCGCTTGGATCAGCTCCATCACATCGGCTTTCTTCTCGCCTCATCATCCGTCTTCTTAATCTCATTCACACTTCGGATTACTCTGAATATTTTTCTACGATGATACACGCACGGTGAGATTGCCAGCCTTGAGAAAATCTATGAATGTGTTATTGAGTACATGAACTTAACAGAGAACATCTTGTTGGTACATGTGTTGTTACTTGGCTTTGCAAATACTTTTTAGCCTTTGTCCAGTCAATACGCATACAATTCCAGCGACTGACTCGTAGTAGTTTTCGCTAAGGGAGCAAGTGGTGTAGAATTGAAGAAAAATACCGTACTGGCCGTGACGGGCCAATTTCATGCTACCACACCAGCCCAGCAAACAAATTCCCTTTGAACTGTGAATGAAAGGCTGGAAGAATGAAGTCAAGTTTGACAGGAGGTAATTAAGCCTGTCCTTTTTGACATTTACAAGGTGAAGACGAGAGAAAGGGGGTAGAGAAAGTGGACAAGGAAATAGGTGCACGTTATGGGTGCTTTGTAAAAAAACAACTGAAGGCTCCTCGTGTATATGTGTGACTCCATACTCCACAAGTTGAATAATATGAGCTTAACTTTGTGAAGGCTAAAATTTCCCTACTCTTGGGAATTTTTAGGGAAATGAGCCCGAGTGAAATTCAATCTATTTTTACTGCATCCCCTCGGGGTAGTAATTTTGCATGAGATTCCCTCCTCCTCCTCCTTTTTCCATGTTTAGCGTGTGGGAGGGAGGCATTGTTCATGATGCAACTTATTTTTTGTTTAGCATCACAGAAAGTGCTCCACGGGATTGTTAGCTAAGAGCTACAAGGGAAGCTCTCGCTTAGTAAAATCAGTTGTGAAAAGGCCACCCACAGTACAGGAAAAAAGTGAGGTGGGAAAGGGAAAGGGAGAAAGAGCTGTTGCAGTTTGTGCTCCTCTGGTTGCTCGTATTATTATTATTCGTATTATTATTTTCATCCACGTGGATGAAGGAGGTTTCCTCCGGAACGCATTAGTCATGCATTAAAAATGCTACAAAAGAGGTCATTAGATTGGTTGGAATGAAGGCGGCAGGCTGAAATAAATGGCATCACTGATTCCGTAATAATTACAAGAAAAATTTCCTTCTAGTTTGTCCACAAGCATAGGCGGGAATATAACGCCGAGGTTTGATCCCGTATACAAAGGCTTTTGGAATCAATGCCGCTGCCTTTGCACGCAACCGGGGCATTATGCCAGGACTTGGCAGCACGATGGTGGAAACGTATATTACAAGGCGGACATTTTTCGGCTTCTTAAGGCATAATAATCCCATTCGTTCTTATGCAAATGTCTCAAAGCTCATGTAGTCAGCTAATAATACTGTTGCTTTTCCTACTTACAATCACTAAAGCAATAGCATTAGTTCTCGTTCCCCACCACTGAGTAAAGACCGATTTTACTGACCATTTGTCCTTGGTCTGTCCACTTAAATCCTCCCCAAATGTATGGCAAATTTAATGCCAACAGGCTAATGAACATGAAAATCGCATTTGAAAACATTATAATACATTTCACTGTCATCATCATCTAAATTTTCAAATTGCACTCCAACTAAATGATTCCTTTAGAACTGATACACTCACATACGACTTGCTCTTCTCTATATACTATACAACCCTCTTTCGCTTTATTATTTATTTTTAATGGCTCGTCTTCCTGCAAGGGAAATATGATACAAGGCAATTATATGACTCGCTCTCTCTCTCTCTCTCTCTCTCTCTCTCTCTCTCTCTCTCTCTCTTTCCGTCGACATAACATGCATGCCATTTCGCAGGGTAATTTGCTGGTACTTGTCTCCGGGTTTACCTCCGCTTTGCAACTTGCTTTCCCTCTACAAGAATTCCCGTCTGTATGACGTGCATAAAATACTCGTCCTCTGTCGTGTACACACTATGGTAGCCAGTAGTATGACGGAAATCTTAACAATTTGCATATCATCTTCCTTGCTAACGGCATCCAAAAGTAATAAAGGGACGCAATAGTGGAACTCAATGGCAACTAGGACATGCAACATGGACGCTGGGACAGAGCGTTATCGCACTGGAACGCTATACACCCAAACGGCCGTTCCTCCGAACTCTCACTTGTCTACAGGGCACATGGAACATATCGGCAAATAAAATCTCTTTCTCTGATTACTCGGGCAACTTGATCCCGGTTTTTGATAACTTTTCTCTCTGTGGATGTGCAGTTACATGTTTGTTCACATGTATTGTATCGCTCACGGCTCTTCCCACATCATTGATATCAAATGTCATTCATCCTCCTCCACTTTCTACTACACTGCATGACGTAACAAAACAAAGGAGGAAGTGGCATTATTAACCTTTCTAGCTTGACTTAACAGCCGCAAACAGATCCCTCTGCTGTCCTCAGGCCAATGCTTTGACTGGTCCAAGTCAAAATATACTCCCTTGTCTTTGCCTTGTAATGGGAGCGGAAGATGAGCAAGGAGGTGGTTCAGGGAAGTAGCTAATGTGATTGCTTGCATACAGAAGACACAGACGAGCGTCAATACAAGAGTAGATGCATATGCAAGTAGACGATAATGAATTCATGGCTTCCTCTACAAACACGACAGCTCATAAAATGGCCGTAAAATTAAATGGTTTGCCAAAATAAATGCTCCACTGCTTTTTTATACATTCTCGACCACAGTCGCGTCCATTCATTTCTCACTTTGCTGCTGCCGAGGCGGAGTTCTCGTTGCATTCCCCACTTGTGGGGAACGAACCGAATAAGTGGTGTGACCGTCGTGCTCAGGACTGCAAGGGAAAAGCCATGAGATGCAACAGCCGAAAAGTGTGTGGGAGCATTAGTCGCATCCTCATCAAGAGCATGCATTTCAAAGTCCCTTTGCTATATGACCATTTCCAGCGGCTTATGACCACTCGATGTAAATTATGAATGATTCGAAGATGAAAGGAAAGTGCTTTCCCCAAGGTAGCATGAGCCAGATGGATCAATCTGTAATCACACTTAAAGCGGGTTTCATTTTATCAAGTGTCATTCCGCAGATTGCCCCCCCCCCCAATAAGTTGTCATGTGTAGACGGACGGAATGAGGCTGTAAAAGAGCAGATTTTTCACTTGACCGTCAGCTGGAGAAAGCATTACAAAATGTCAATGCTCCTCCTGGGTCTTCCTTAATTAATAGCAATGAGACTTCGTTCATGCAGCCGCCCCTGATCCTTCACATTCTGCTGCGGGTGGCAAAGAAAGGCCAGGAGGCGACACATGGTGGAGCATTATATAGAGATGCATTGTATTATTATGTGGCTATTAATAGATTAAACAAGTTTCCAGTTGTGCTATTTTCACCCACAGGACAACCACAGAGATTGTAAAATGGAGAGTCATTGTGTACTTGGGGGTGCGTGTGTGTGTGATTTAGCTTTTAGCCACACACGTACATTGGCTCCGCTGCGTGTTATATGATACGCGGAACACCTTGCTTGATGAACCTACGTCCTTTTCCAGACGGAGAAAAATATCTGCCTATCCTACTCATTCCCTCCAAACATCCGCATTAAATGACTCGCATGTGTTTTGTTTATGTACGTGGCATCCGCCCCGGCTCGCTCCAACCGCGGAAGCAAGGAACAACTACATAGAATTTTGCAAGCATTATAAGCTAGCAAAGTTTCCAGGCTTGTTGGAATATTGCTAGGGGAAATAAGAAGGAGTGTCTTATCTTGAGCCCCCATCCAGCTGGGCCGATCCTCGTTTTGAAGGTATAAAAATGTGTGTAATCATTAGGCCTGAGTAAACTTTTCTTTTCATCCTCATTGCCAAGAACACTTGGTTGTTCTTCCTCTGACTGTTATGTATCCCCTTGATTTCTTCCTGCCTACCTCCACATGGATATTCTCGCCATAACTTCCAATGCAACTACCGCCATAATGGCTATTGACCCTTTGGAAACGGTATTATATAGACTTGTACACGGTGAAACAGTCGTCCTCCTCCGGCGGTATTTACAAAAGAAAGCAATTGTGCCGGAACCTCTAAGTGTTTTGACCTAGATTGGCCAACTCAAGTCATAGCCATGCTAACAACACTCTTCCTATATTCTCCGCATCACTTAAGATGATAATATTGGTTTTCTTTAGCCTTCCTGTACCAGAGGAAGAAACGCGAGTTGTCTGGATTTGAAAGACCGTGTACTACGGACTCAATTTCAAAAGTGAGAACCAACCTTCTTGCACTCTCATGGTCGCCGGATATCAGTTAGGAAGTGAGTGTGGAGACCAAAGGAAGAACATTACTATTGCTGCCATCATGGCTGGCCATATTTACATGCTCCTCCATATGCTCCTACTTGGAATAATGGGAGCTTTTTCCTCTTGAAAATTGAATACCATCATCACCTTCCTTCTCAATAATGTCTCACTTTTATCTAAGTAATCTCTCAACTTCAAAATTCATAACATCCATTCTCTCCTCTCCCATCAAGGATCACGTTTCCCCTATATACATCCATACACACGCATGCTACAGCAGCACATGTACACACGTACACAGATGCAGTCAAAGACCATTAAGAATCTTTAATGTGAGAATTATTCTGGTCATCGTCAGCTCAAATGCGCTTCAATTACACCGATGAAGAAGCCACAGAACGAAATAATCTGAAGACTTTTCCAGGGAGCACTGGAATCCTGCAAAGACATGTCTAAGCGTCAAGATATTGGGAAGAATTTCCGCAATTTCTTATGGAGAATCTCACCGACTCCTCGCAAAGATCAAGCAGCAGCAGTTTCCTTTTTCATATGGAAATGGCTTGAGCTTTGAATTTTGAACGGCTGGATGCAATTTCTTCGGAAGCGTAAGTGCGAAAGGCATGACAATGGAGCAGCTGCCTAAATTGGATTGCAGATATGCGAATGATTGGCTCAGGCGGGCGCATCTTCATTGACTCTGATTTACTATTCTTGTCCGCATCCAATAATTCTACCAGCTCATTCCAGTGGAGCGTGAAAAGTTCCACTTTTGTCAAGATGGATGCAAAATCATTCTAGATTGTAAATCTCATTTAATTACCCTTTGTTGACCCCGACAAAAAGATTTAGTAGCAGCGCACTCCCTTTGCTCTCGTACCGTACACGCTACACTTGTCACATACACAACAAACTTCTCAAACGATCCGTCTCGTCGTCGTCATAATCACAGAGGAGACATCAAGTGAATTCACGCATTCTGCCTGCGTATGATGGCAAAGGAAGTCGTGCTCTGTATAGCTTCGGCAAAAGCGAGAATGAATGGTGCCTCGTTGTTTCTACCCGAAATGTTCTGCGAAATATCGCATCTCTATCTTCATATGAAGGCTCGCAGATTTATAAATGGGGAGAGATGAAAGAAGAGGACAGGTTCTTAAAACCAGCCCAGCCGCATCACAAATTACAAACGAACTCCTTGAACTAAAGAAAGAGAGAGAGAGAGAGAGAGTTAATTAATATCCTCCTCTTCAACCAGGCTGCTGTCACAACATTAACTCCTTCTCTAAATACAAATATCCTCTCAGCAGCACTAAGAGTCATCATCATCATCATCATCTTCTGGCCCAGAATCTATTCAAATCCTGAATTGCTTCCACCAAGGCGGCGACCACTTGCCCCAAAGACACTCGTCAAAAGCACATAATTTTATGGATCAAAAGGACGTCTTCCTCTCTATTTATTTGAATAAACGACAAAAAAAAAGAAATTTCTTATCCTCTTGTACATGACTGAAACCGTTGAACAATTTCCGCAAAATCTTCTGTCTACAATAACAGAGTCAAACCACTCGAGGAGCCATGTGGATAAGAAGAGGGAGAAAGGAGGACAGAGGAAGCTTGGAATAGATAAGTATTAATTGCACTTGAGTGTAGTATGAGAGAGGAAACCTCTGTTGTGTACATTGAGAGACGCCGACAGAACGCGTGGACTTTCAGCTCAAATTTTCACTGATTCATTCAATATGAATGTTCATAGTAGCCACTGCATAAGTGGATGGTTGAGTTTTTTCACCAAGGTATTCACCACATTATGGCATGGCAACAGTCTGTCTACAGATGATAAGGGCGGAGGACGATAAAAATCCCTACTTTTCCTCATTCCATAGTAGCATGTCATTTGGTCATTAAATCCGGAAAGTCATCCCTCCATATGCCGCAAGGCGTCTTAGCATGTGGCTTAACTCTGCTAATTATGACGCTTTTATTTGATAACTCAAGTGGTGGCGACAGGAGTGAGTGCATTGAGATATGATTTGAGCCAGTGATAGGAGTATTTATTTCTTCTTGTTTGCACTTGAAGAATCTCTTCCAGTAATAATACACGTGCATATCTCTATACGTTATTATACACATATAGAAAAGCATCAAATAAGAACATTAATATTCCATTGTCCATTCCTATCAACCAGCTCATGATTCGTATGGAAAATCAATGTGGAAAAAGGTGCTAAGTGTATATTTACAATGGGAGAATAAGTTTCTAAATTACACTACACAAAGCCAGTAATTACCGAGAATATATGCTAAAAGTAGGACAGTTAAAGTAATACGGAGCCGATCAATAATAATGGAGATAATGTGGAACGGAATAAAAAGTAGAACAATAACAGATTTCCCCTCTGTAGTCCCCCCACGTTTCCTTTAGGTTTTATTCAACTCGTGGCTAACGCCAGTGGATCAAAAGCTTACGTAATCATTCCCAATAAATACATGAGTCAAGTAAACATTGTGTAGCACATGCTGACAGGCAAGACTTGAAAGGTGAATGATGTCTGTATCGTGAGAGACTTGATGCGCACGGAACATAGCTCTGGTCATCAGTACACTGAGAAGGCGTTGAATGTGGGCGTGTGTATGTGTGTGTGTAATGTACATGTGAATCAATGGAGATTTCGCTGTAAATTTTGACTAGCACCACTCAACTTGACGTGTTCATAACTTGTACATTCTTTTATTAAAATTATACATAAAAATACTTAACAACATTTAAAGCTTCTGTTTGTTTGTGGGCCTTTGGTATAGTCAATATTACGATGATTTAGAGCTGATGATGATGGAACATTTATCCTCTCAAGCTCCTTCCTCACGTCGACTTGTCCAAATGTACACAAAGACTGGCTCCTCAAGGTAAATTCCGGCATTCCGACATCATTATTGTTGTCTCAGCAGATACGTCCACCTCGTGGATTCAGCCCTTGGTCCCTTCTCCACATTTGCAGCTTCACGTCGTACCAGCTCTGTTACAAAGAAACATATACAAGCAATGATTATCAACAGTCATTTGTCGTCTCATGACCAGACTAAACAGAAGCCTTCGTCACAATTGACGCATCAAGGAGCTTTGCATTGTGACGTGCATAGGCGCGTGTATTCAGTAGTGCTATGCGTTCAAAGGATCATTCATCAAACTCCACCTTTGGTATTGAAAAAACATAATTGAGATTATGACGCATTAGTCGGACGTAACAATGACATTTTAAAGGGCAGACGGATATCCTCATATGACTTCATACAACTTCCCCTTCGCATTCCTACTCTCCACTCCACTCCACACACATACATACACACATCACGTTTTTCTATGTAAACAAACTTTATGGGGAAAATCCTAATGGATTCCATCCAAACTCTTTCATGTATTTTAGTCGATGACGAATCAGTTGAAGGCTGTTTACTTGAACTTCACACACAAACCCCCATGCCAGCTATTTGCACAAATAGCAGGTTCCTTTTAGTCATAATGACGATGACCGAAGCCCATCATCATACTCACAAGAGACTCATCAGAATAGCCGAGGAATGCAAATGAGCCCAAGAATGTCTAATTACACTGACGCTTGTGCAAAAACCGAGCGAATTATCAGACTTATTCCGCCATAAAATTTAAACAGCACCTCATACCATTACGTACTTCCTAATGTTCCCTCGTTTCCTCACCTCTTCTGCATTAATGAAGTGAAAAATGAAGATATAGCAGCTCGGGCTAATTAATTATAATAATCAATGTCTTGAATATTCCAGTGCAATTTCACACTATTACTAACAACTATCCCATATGGCGGCTATTGCTGCAAAAGACGCTGATGATGTAGTAGAGAGAGACCTTGAGAATCTTGTCAATTTGCCGTACAAAAAGTTAAGCCCTTTATTGCTCACATTGTGTGGCTCTGTAACAAGCTTGTATGCTAATCAAATGAGAATTAATTTATGAAACATGACGTCACAATGAGGAAGATGATGACATGGGACAACGGCAGCAAGTCTCATGATCATGCTAAAGATTAAAGGATGTGAGTATGTGAGCCTTGGGGTAAGTTTTAAAGGCCATTTTAAGCCCTTATGTGTACATAAAAAAAAACTATGTGGAATAGAACATGAAGCTGCGTGGCAGAGACAGCAAGCTGGACTATTCTAATGTGTAAACATGAATAATACGACGAGAGTTTGTAATAAAAGTATGCACATGGTTGACCCTTCGTGTGCCCAAGTGGCAGGAGGGAGAAAAAAAACGTGTGAATTATTACCGCTAATATGTTGACTTGACTACTAACTACTGGAACTTACACCCTTCTTGTCATCTGAATCACTCGACTCTAATAAACTCCTTCGTCCCCACTGATTGGTTACGAGGCATTTAAAGCTTCTTTTTTTTTACTAGAATACCAAGCGATAAGTTAAATTATCTATGAGTATCATCATCATCTTGGGTGTCATTTAAGCTACTTTTTCATCCCATTTAAGACAGTGGCAGTCCGTTGATCGGAATACAAATGTGAGGTTTAGGAGAAGAAGGGGGAGGAGGTTGTAAAAGCCTGTGGTGGTAATATCGCATGACATATGAGTTTGCTTCACATTCAGATTCCACAGTGGCATAGCGATACTATGTGACTACTCATTCACTCGTTAATTTGTCATAAATGCCTCTTTTTCTCCAGCTTGTTACAATGCAGACCTTGCCTTACTTCTTCTTGTTCATGTACAACGCTGCTGTAAGGCGACTTCATAAAGGATCCTTATTAGTACTTTACGTCCACTTCCATACGCATTTCTCTGCCTTGTTCAAGTGTAAACATGAATGTTGATTTGGAAATTGGGATGACGCCATGGTGTGCCTTTGCTCCTAATGACAACTGCTGCTGTTGGAAACTCAGAGTACAACTGAGACAAGAGTCAGTAATGCAGAACATAAAAAGAGGCACGTTTGGACGAAATGAAGCGGGTAAAAAATGCCTCAACTCCGTTTACACACACGTTAGGCTGTTTTACAGCTGTAAAGTTGTACCAAGAGTCCCTCCTTCATTCTCTCTTTAAGATTGCCTATGAACTTTTGCTGTTGCATTTTTACGCTTCTCCTTCGACTGGCTCAAGCTTTACACAAATGTTGGCAATAAATTCCTTACTGAACAACTCCCATCCCTCAATGGTTTCCTCAATTATTTCTGCATAGAAAACTCCAGGGAAACGGGGAGAATGGAGGAGGAAATAAGAAGTTTTGCAAATTTATGGACGCAACAGTGTCTAACAATCTTGGTCTGTACTTTTATTGTTCCTTGCTCGCTCTCCCAGCAGCTTCCTTGAGGCCTCTCACGGCGCACTAATAATAATGGCTAGATTTATGGGATCGTTGACGGCTGCTGCTGTACACATCCAAATGCACTTCTCGCCTTTATTTACTCACTCTTTCCGAGCTGTTCCCTACCTAATGAAAATGTATGGGAGCAGGTAAGGTCGTCGGGAACTGTTCTTTCAAACTTGGTAAAAGTCATAAGTGAGACTCATGCCATTACTTGAAGCACTTTATGTATGTCTGGATCAAAGTCATGGATTATTCAACTTTATGTCATACACAAAGGAAACATATGAATGCTCCAAGGTCTTGCAAAACTTCATTTTCTTCCTGTACTAGACTACACCGTTTTTGCACGTCGTAACTACAGATTCTTCTGGGTCAAAGCTTTACATGCTTTTGTTTGTTACTGTCGTGTAGAACAAGCTGGAAGCGTGAGTGTATGAGTGTATGGCGGGGAAAAACCCGAGGACCATAGGAAATAATGTGGAACCATTTCCCATATAGCCCAGTCCATAAATAGGAGCCTCTTATGACCTCGAAACGATAAGCTACCCTGCTATACACACATGACTGAATGCACGCACATAACAGACACACTAACATACACATTACATTACACGGTGGTCAGCTAGCCCATTGTTCTAGATGTGATGCGAGCAGTGGGAAATTATCTAGTGAGTTGCAGAAGGACGAGGAACAACAAGACGGCTCCGGCTGATTACATGGCCTTTTAAATCATGCTACGCTTCCAGCTGACCAGCTCAAGTACCCATAAAAATAAGCCGTAGGACTCCAGCAGCAACTACGACCCCATTCCCCAATCACATTCGCTAAAATCCTCAAATCTTCTAACGTGTTTTATGAACGGAGTCAATTGCTCGAAGAAACAGCTGGCCTGGCTCAGGCCTCACCTATATATTTTATGTGTATCGAGTCATAATGTGGAAACTTGGAAATGAGTTGGATCATCAGCAGTGAGCCTTACGTGTCTCTGTGTTCCTCGGGAGAGAGATATTGGGGGGACGAGAGGACCAATTTAACTGTGAATTCTCAGGAGGAGGAGGAGATGGAAGACGAAGAAGATGAGACAAGTTCACAAATATAGAACACACATCGGAATGTAAAGCGAAGGGAAGAGAGCCTATGAGCAGTCAGATTCTGCACCGGTGATTCGAACCGATTTGGCAATCTAAAAGTGGCAGTCTGACTGAATATATAGAGAGTTTCAGAGGAGATTGCTTACTTTAACTTGTTCCTCTGACAGCCCGGTTTCCGCTGCAATAAGCATGAGTTCGCTAGGATGAGGATTCTTGGCTTTGGAGAACTGCCGCTCCAGATATTCTTCCTGCTCTTCTGTCAGCTGCACACTCCTCGGAGTTGCCAACTTCTGTTCCTGTTGAATTCGAACCGATCCAGTGGCCATTCTGAGATTATTTTCCTATTGAATTAATTAACTTTCAATTAGTCCCATCTCGCACCAACGAGTCTCCGCATATAATTAGTCGTCACAACTCTCACAGTCTCCTTTCAGTTCCATGCATCCTTTGCGTTATGGCCAAAGTAATACGGAAAAAGATTAGAGATTGGAGGCATTAACACCCTGCGACTGTCATATAGATTGCAAACTAGAGTAACACTTTCATCGCGTCGTATGAGAACAAGAGAGTGTGTGAGACTCGTCTTTTTTTGATAACAGCAGCAATCCCGGAAGCCTCGGCATCCTAAAACTATTAGACAAAGCGTCTTCGCCGCAGCCTTGTAGTGACAGGCCAGTGCTTCTTATATCATGCATATCAAAATAACCCTTTAGGATTCCACAGGAACAGTGCAGTGGCTGTGAGAGAGAAAGAATTGTCATGAAAAGTGTGAAGAAAAGGGCGGTTGTTTATGCACCGTTGATCCTAAATACACATCACCAGAAGAACACCCTACTCATGTGTCACTCCAGCTCTGATTTCATTATTTTTTTCTCACCAGGATAACACCCCGTTGATGAGCACGTGCATACACAGTCCACTGCTCCAGAATAATCATTGGAATACAAATCAACCGTACACATATGGATATCCATTTGATACTAAACAGCCTTTGACGAATAACTACGACGACTTTGATTAACCTTCAAACTCTCTACTGATTATTAGCAAACTTTTTCACATGTCAAAGCGAGTGGAAACAATTGAGTTTTATTTTTTTTATCTTCATTTTATGGCTCAGTCAGACTTGCTTCGTTCCATAGTCACCTACCTTATTGGCAGTACTATATGGAAAGAATGACTGGTGATGTGATAAGTGACATGGCCCGGAACCCGCAGGAACAGCCGGGGCAATTTAGAAAGAAGAAGAAATAAATTGCATGTATAAAGTCTAACTGACATGAGCTTGGCAGTTTGATGGACCCGGAATCCTCAAATTTGATCTGACCGTCGTCAGCTTATGGACATCTGGTCACAAGTTAGTTTACTGACATTCGCAGTCAGTCACCCTAAGTCCCTACGATCCTCTATATAGTCCTATATGTCCTCGTCCTAAAACATAGCTCCAGTTTGAAGGCGTTTGATGCTCAAAATCCCCAGCCTTACCTGCTATATGGAACGAGATGAATGGGCGAAAGGTGAGCGTATATGTCTCTTTAAAGTTGGAGCAAGTGAGAAGAAATGGACTTGGGAAGCGTGAAAGAGAGGGATAAATTCAGCAGCACACAACACTTTACGATGAACTGCACATGAACACTGGAGGAAGCTGATCCCACTACTGACGCTGCTGATGATGACGATGATACGAGTCAACTTTTTAGACTATAACACAAAGAGCAGAGGGTACGCACGTTGATCTTGCTCCCACTCAAGTAACGTGCTGCGGCAGCAATGCAATGTAAATGCAGCCAGTGCTTACGCTGCTACAGTGATGATGATCAACAATCACTTTTCCCCACACACAACCAGTAGCGATTGAATGCAAGGGGCAAATGGAGCCTATTGTCAATCTCTCACACACACACAACCCTCTCCTGCCTCACTGACTTACTCTGAATAACTTTTGCCTTACTCTCACTGTCTGTCTGTCTCACTTTCGGACTGATAATAGCCCAGTTCGCACTTAATGGGCCAGCCACTGCCGTCAGAGTCTGGTACGGTTTCCTTATGGGTTGTCACCTTCACATGAGCTTGACTGGCCTCATGCTTAAATTCCATTACTACGTGTCTATCTATTGGGGGCAGGAAGACTTTGCGGGTAAAAGTTAGAACTCATTTCCCCCTTTGCATGTACTAGTAGTATGTGTGTGGCTTCAGAATGGATTTATAAACATGCTGCAACATGTCATAGACCAGCTTACCTCCACCAATGCTGTGAATAAGCAATTGAGAAAAACTATTATGGAGAAGCCAAAAAGATTTTGTTTTTTCCCTTTTTTTTTTATTTACTCCTATATATTTGCCACACATGCTAAACTACACAGTTTAAAGGATGTGCAACACACAATAAGCATACGTTGAAGAAGCCTTTTAGTCTTCGCTATACATTCAACTTCCGTATGTAACACCACCGTAGCATAAATACTTAGACAAACAACATTGACATACACGTGGCTTCCTCCGCCTTCCTTCTCCTCCTGCTTCTCTTTGAATCCAATTTTAATTTCTAAAATGGATCCATATGTAATATTATCTTGACAGCGCTGCTGCTTGCTGCTTTGTGGCTGCCGGCTTGAAAATTATTGTAGTCAATTGTGTGTAGAATGAAATGAGACTATTAGCGTATCAGTTCATGCTAAAGATGCAGTTGGAGAGAGAAGTGCAATACTCACGTCAGCTGAGTTAAGCTTCCAAGAGGCAGGCGAGATATCAAAGTATTTATTATACGAATTAAACTCAATCATATCCTATCCTCGTGTGCAACGGGAGCAAGCCGATGATGATACTGCACTGAGGATTAGAGAGAAAATTCTCAACTTATGGAGAGGAGGATTAAGTGGCGGGGGAAGAAAAACCCTGGCCTTATTTATGCCGGGATTCCAGTCCAACTACTTGGACACACATCACACTCATTCCTATCATCTTTCCGGCATTCATTTCCATCCAACTTCCGTGCCTCAGTTGTTTTACTTTGGGAAATCTCATCCTTAGATTTCATTGCTGGATCAGAGTGTTGTGAGATGAAAGTCGCCTCATATTCCATTCCTACTAAATGTAATGTGTTCAAAGGTGAGCCAAGCCAGATGCATAGAAGGATGTGCATAGGAGGGCTTTATTGATGATAATAAAGCCCTCTTGAACTTTTAAATCCCTCCAACGGTAGCTGGCACATGTGGGCTCAGTCTGATGATGTACTACTGCAAAAATAAGTACAACTAGTGCAGGGGATTTTTGCTCAATGATTTACAACAACAAGAACAACAACAACCCTTTTCTCTCATATTATTCTTGTTATCTTATACTGGTCTAATTCTCCTACAAGATGAGCGTATTTTTTTAAGGTGGGTCCAACCTGATCTACTAAACGTGAAGAGTGAATGGGGTAGAGTGATGATGATTATTCCAGTGAGATGTGAGATGATGAAGAAAAGACTGTGCTGGAAGCTCAACTTATATAGAGGCTAGCTCATATGATAATGCTACACACACTGTAATCTATCTGGCAAGCTCAAGGTGACGAATAGAAACCATTCATATTCTCACAGTGTCTGCTGCAATGGACCGTGATGAAAGGTTGGCGACTTACAGTAGTGTTTATCAATGTGTGTGTGTGTACGATTTTGGTAATATACTCAACGTTGCAAACACATCCTGGCCATAAGAATCTTAACGACTCACTTAACTGCAGCACACATTGAATAATTGCTGGTCATGCAAGAAGGCAAGGTGATTTTGCTATTCTGTAAGTGGTGTGTGGAGATATCAGGGAGCTACTACATTGTATTTGTATGGGATTTCGATAAGATATTATTACGATGGCGTTTAAAGTGAATTAAAAACATGAGCCATGCTCTTTTTTCTGCACTGTCATCGTACTTTATCTCTTCCAATGGTGTGAGAAGGAAGGAAATCAAAGTGTTACGTATCAACTACTACTATGCAGAGCGGATGCAGAAAAACCACATGGAGTGTCTTCTACATATTGCTAACAGCAATAACACTTACAAGCCATTCAAATGACCTTGATAATTCACATAACCTTCTTATGCTTAAGTGTACAATTTGTTCTATTCATCAAACATACAAACACATATACAAACACACTGTACAGCATGTCCAGGTCAATCTGAAACGCTTTAGATGTGATTCCGAGCAATGCAATGCAATGCTTTGTGCAACCATACACACGTCGAGGGTCTCTAGTGTGGTAACTTACCATGCTTGGTGGACATAGTCAGGGGTTCATATATGAGAAAAAAAAAATTTCTCCAAACTCAAAATGGCACTTTTCTTATGGTGTTTAATATTGGAATTTTCGTTCGGCAAAGGGAGAACCCCATGGAACGTTATTATTTTCAAGCTCGAAAATCGAATGCGAATTTTTCTTATGGGATTTAACATGGGAAATTTCTGGTCGACTAAGGGGGGACCCTTTGGGGAATCTGGATGAGCATTAAATGGAAACATCTTGATTTCAAAATTGCATGCTTTGTCGACTTCGACATCGACAATCAACATCGATCAACTTGAAATTTGATGTTCTATTTCCAACAGCTAATAATTTTGTCGAATTAATTAATCATTGTAAATAATTTAATTGCTTTCGACTTGGAATTTCGAATACAGCTTAATCGAATGTCGATGAAGGGACTTTGAAGGACAATCCGGGCTTTGAAGTTAGTGCCGTTAGCATTCTCTGGGATGTGGTCAGTTTTGAGGTAAACATGGCGAGTGCATTAAAAAATTCAATTAATTTAATTTATCCGAATCAAATTAATTTAAAAAGTACATTTAAATTACATTAAATTTAAATATAATATTTTATTTTATTTTATTTAAATTACATTAAATTTAAATTTATTTAAATTACATTAAATTTAAATTTATTTAAATTACATTAAATTTAAATTTATTTAAATTAATTTATTTTATTTTGTTTAAATTACATTAAATTTAAATTTATTTAAATTCCATTAAATTTAAATTTATTTAAATTAATTTATTTTATTTTATTTAAATTAATTTATTTTATTTATTTAAATTAATTTATTTTATTTTATTTAAATTAATTTATTTTATTTTATTTAAATTAATTTATTTTATTTTATTCAAATTAATTTATTTTATTTTATTTAAATTAATTTATTTTATTTTATTTAAATTATTTTATTTTATTTATTTAAATTAATTAATTTTATTTTATTTAAATTAATTTATTTTATTTATTTAAATTAATTTATTTAATTTATTTAAATTAATTTATTTTAT